>WJFB01002409.1:0-19582 GCA_009870185.1 Pygmarrhopalites habei
GCTGCCACCTCCGACCTTACTCACGTCACGAATTGAGATCCGCCCCATATTCACACGATTCGAAGATAATTAACACGGTTAATTACATTAAATGTACAGAATTGTCACAAATTGTGACGAGCGACCGGCGAACGACTTTTTCTCACAAAGGTGCTTTGAATGGAAGTACGAGCGGGAACAATCAAGGATAACTATTACCCACACTATTTAATGATGATATTTAGTGTGTGTATATTTTGAGACACAGATTTTAGATCCTAAGTAGATTTTGTTAATTGACATGTGATCCGTTAGCAAATATTATTTCATACATTGAGACCTGTTACTTATGTAGCTGTATATATGTCAACGTTCGACATTTTGACTCTGTCAAAACTTTATGTCAAGAGATGACAAGGTTCACATCTTTTTAAAAAAGAAAAAAAAGTGAAAGCTTACACACCTAATTGTCTCTTATGTATGATTATACGTTTAAAAAATGTTATAAAAAAAGGTGTATATTGGCTAAATATACACTGAAAAGTATTGAATCTTGTGTGTGTCTTGTCTAATGTACTTTCCTGTCTTGCTTGTCATAAACAAAATGATCTCCAGACTCTCTCAAGTTAAATGTAACAAGGATGTGAAGGTGTGGGTCTTTCCGGATGATGATGATTGCAGTGTGAATTCTTGCTAATTGACTTGCATACAGAAAAGTGTCGTCATATGTGTAGCCCCTGAGTGTGTGCGTATAGGAAATATGTGTGGCATTACTCCATAAATATTTTTAGCTGTCACTAAATAGTACCACACGCACATAAGTACTTATTACAACCAGTACACAGCATAGTTCATTGCGTTTGTGTGACGAGGCGGGATATGAGAGTGACTCGTAAATCATGTCACTATATTTAATTATAGTGTCATGTAATATATCTACGATATTTTAATATCCGTGTGAATGATGATGTGGGTCCCTGCCTATATTGACATTAGGAACACGTTGTCGTTGTTGCATACATTACCTATGGTTTGCATTAGAGTCTGGCATCAATTTTTCACCATGTAAGTAGTTGGGTTAGTGTGTGGATTGGATGGGAGTGAGGAGACTTATCTGTATTTAGTATTTGCACAGTGTTTATCAGTCTCCTTGATTCTCTCAAAATCTCTCTCTCGCTATAACTACTTACAGTCTCTATTGTACATGTAAAAGGGGGGAGACAAGGTGGAGGAAGGAATTTCATTCGTGTTTCATTTTTAGAGGTCTCAGAGAGAACTGGAACGTTTATTGGATTCCTCACATTTCAATTTTGTGTGTTCACAGGTTGGACGGTAGTACTTACTCAATCCTTTTTAAACGAGATCAAAGTGTTAAAAAACATAATTTTTGTTTTTCAGCGTATGGACAGTGCGTGTAGGAAAAGTGAGTTGATTTTCGATTGTGCCGGTGATTTTTTTTGTCCAGTAGTGCTTTCACTTTTCCCTTTCGTGTGTTCATCAAGTTTGACTCGACGAGGAATCAATCCAGGATATACACAGTATAAATATAATATTTTGTGTACTGTGGAGGCTTCAGGATACTGTGTACAATATGTAAATAATGTTTGGTATTGATATTGATTTTCATTTCGGATAAGGAGAGACAGTGTGAGCGAGAAGAAAGGAGGAAAGTAAATGTCAACCAAGTGTGGTATTTGTGGTAAAAGCGGAAAAAGACGAAGGTTGTGGTGAGGAGGAGGAAGAGGAGGAGACCACCTAATTAAAAGTACTGAGATGAGTGATGAGCCGGAAAAAGAATGACGGTGTGGTTGTGGGTGGAGGTAAAATTATTAATGTTGACAAAACAGAGTGAGTTAATTTTACTATGTGTAAAATAATACTAAAATACACTCTCAGCGGAACAGTGTGGAGAGGAACAGTGTGATGTCGGTGAGGAACTGAACAAAAAGTTTATTTTTATTTTGGGAAAAGATGATGACGGCAAGTTAACTCAAGAGACACCTTACTTACTCATCCATCATCTTCGACAGTGAATTTTAATTAAAAAAGTTTCAATTATTCATCCAGTGTTTCCCTTGTTCAGTGTGGACTGAAGAATTTTTTTTACAAATAAAAAATGCCCAGCAAAAGAGTTTTGATCATCACAGGATCCAGTATAGCTATCGGTGTACTCTTACTCGTGGTCATCATTGTTGTCACATATCAGGCTGGAGGTTTCCTGTCCGGTGTTGCTCAACATTGTCCAGCAAATGTCACGTAAGTTTAAAATGTATACTTACCTAGTAATAGTAAAGTAAGCCCTACTACTTACTACAGTGTGTGTAACACTTTAAAAAAAAATTTGTGCAAATGTAAGCAACAAAAGAAATATACCCTTGAGCTGAAATAACTAATAATAATGACAGTTAATGATTTGCTCTAGGCAATCTGTGAGTAGTGTAGCCTTTCCACTTTGCAAAAAAATTTCCATTAGGACACTCACATTCACACATAGACACATTAACTAATGTGTAGATTATACCGTGTGTGTATTTTGATTATCCTCCTTTACATTTGGAAATTAGGACAGAGTTAATAAAAAGTGTCAATGTAGAATGCCATTTGAGATGGAGGTTCAATATTGAAGCACAACAACTACATCTTGATTCCCCTTGAATTTAAGATAAGATTCTCTTATCATTAAGAGAGTTGGGGTCCATTGAGACTTTCAGTATTTACTTAGTAGATATGAGATATATGTAAAGTGTAAAGGGATTGTCATTGATTTTTGCTGACAAGATTGAATAAAAAATGTAATTTTTTTTTTAAAAAAAAAATCTTTTTCTTCAAGGAAATGCAAAAACTCGAATGACTTGTTCGTGTTAGAGACGGGGAAATGTTACAGGAACGGAGAAGATCCCGAAGGTACATACTACTAACTATACTCTTTAGTTTAATTAATATTTTCACACGGGTTTTGAGAGTTGTTCTTTTTCGTGTTGAACAGGGACTTGTGGGTCAAACATGGCCATTCTACCCCTCGCACATTGCAGTATTCAAGGACAGTGTGAGTGTGCCTACCATCGACACAATAGGACACTCATCTATCATCCAGAGACGAATCAATGTTACTTTATTTATTCACAGGTACTTCGGAATTGGAATCCCTACTAACTTATACATGAATTTCTCCCCAATAAATAAATGAATAACCAAAGTGCGTTTTTCTCCTTCTTCCAGGGCTTTTGTCCAGAAGGACAGTGGGTGAGACTAAAGCAGGGGAAAGGTGTTTGTGAGGAAAATACGTGTCTAAAAGATGGTCGTGGGGAAGGGGCACAAGGAGAATTAGTACCTTATGGATTAAATTGCTACGTATTATACAGGTAATTGGACAGGATATAAAGTTGTTTAGAGAACCAAGATCATCTTTGAAGGTGCACCGTTCACAAAGAGATGAGGATGTATCAGTACTTTCATAAATATGATTACAATATGATGAATATTATTTACAGTGACTTAGATATACCAAGTTGTAAAGGAATCTTACGTTTCTGGAAAAATAAATTGGATCCTGGATGTAAGGAACCAGATAAAATTAGTACAAGTGGAGTAGGGGCAATCCCATCCGCAGTTTGTCCACAAGGCAGCTTCCAGGCTATTAACGGACACTGTAAGAATAAAACTAACATTTTAATCATGAGTGTGTCCTGTGTGTGTATTATAATATGTCATTTTAAGACGATTATAATAATTCTAATAATTACTTTTTCATATTAATTTTTTAAAGGTCAACCAGAAATTTCTGTGGATTTCTAACTCATAGTTCAAGAAGTGGATTTTGAATTGCTACTGCAACATATGCATGTAATAATTTATTGTCCTTTTAGGTACTTACTTACACACACACACACAAAAGAAAAAGTCTTTCAGTATGAAATTCCTCCGTGTGTGATACACGGTGTGTCCCACACACACTCTCTCTCTGCTTTCTCTTTCACTTATGTAGGAAGTGTGGTTTGGGTAATTGGATGAGATTTTTGTGTGGATTTTATTTATTTAGAGCGGAAATTCGTGTTGAAGTCTAGACAAAATGTACAACTTCCGTGGATGTCACGAAACCCCAAGTCAAGTTCTTTAACTTGACACATGAATAATTGCATTTATTAACATTACTCCTGTATTTTATTACACACCCACATGTATGAATGTCATTTTATTTATTTATTGTACATACACATTGTTTACCTTATCATAATCACATAACGGACAAGAGAGACTTTGTTCAAATATGTACAGTATGTTATGTTTTAATTATTGTCAATAATTTATTACTACTAGCCGTACTGTAACTGAATATTTTCCATGTTAATCTTTTTATAAAATATTAATCTGTACATACATACAGTCATTTCGTGTAGACAGCAGTTTTTGCGTAATAAAAAACAAAAAATTAATTAATTGACAAACTTTTTTTTCGGCATTTTCCACTGGCTAAGGTTTTGGCCCGGTGAGGCAAAGCTTGGCTTAGGCCTATTTATCCCTTTGTACCCATGAAAAAACAGAATCATACAGTTCAGTGACAGTTTCTCTCTCTCTCCTAACTAAGTACAGTTTGTAATTTTGTTGCTTAAACTTGACTCAGTTAAAAATCCTGTCTTGTGTGCATCAGTTAGATGCATACAAAAAACACTCTGCACCATGCATCCGTTATTATAATAATATTTTAATTTATTAGTTTCACAAAATAATTGCACGAAATCGGAATCAGCTCGCATTACTTACAAAATTATCAAATGAGTCAAACAAAGCATCATCGTCATAATTGTTTCATTAGTTAACTACTATAGTTATTATTATTATTATTCAAAGCTCAACTACAACAAAAACATTATCTGATTTTGTCAACTTTGTAATAATAATTACGGCTTGTTGATACACAAACAAAAAAATTTCTTTAGTAATCTCTCGTGAAGGTGAGTGAACAAAATTTTCATTTTTTTTAAAAAATAACTAATTCTATTTTAATTTAGTAATACCGTTATTATTATACATGTACTAAACACCGTCATTCATTGGGTTACTCATAATGTAAGAACTTTCTTACACAGTATGTACTCTCTTAGTATTCTGTCAAAGATTTTGACATTTGACATAGTCTCGTTGTAATTTTAACTAATATTGTCTTTTGTATTTGTATTTTCTAGTTGGTCGACATTGGATAAATTGTGATGATATCTTTTGCTATTTTACTGGTAAAATAGTAAGTATTTACATATAAATACACACAAATTCTGGATTGGTCACCGATTCTCCTCTGATGAAGACTGCCATTTTATTAGAATAAATAAATTATTGTGAAGTATATTATATATTTATAAGGTAAGGGTCAACAGTTAACAATAATAATATGATATATTTGTACTTCAAGTCTATAAATATAATTGATTTGAAAAAATTTGATGATTTTTGTTACCACTACTATGTTTTCTAAGAAAAGTGAGTTTTAAAACAATGTTATAATTTCTTTTTTTTATTTGTTAGGAATCAAGTATCAAGAGGATGAATCATCTTGAAAATAACAACAACAACATAATTTTAAATGCTGGTTGTTTAAGTGAACATTTGACACCAAGAGTTGTGTATAAGTGACTGATCAAACAAATACTACGAGATTAGAACAAGTAGTTTAAGGATATATCCAAAACACCACTACACCAACAAGGAGGAAGACAGTCATGAACGGACTGAGGTATGATTTTTAAGTAGTTTTATTAATATTTATTGAATTTTGTAGTTGTAATAATTATTTAATAATGAATAATACACTGACTAATGAAACATAAAAATGCTTTCAGTTTTGGTGAACTATGTGGATTGTTTTGTTGCCCTCCATTTCCATCGAGGATAGCAGCGAAATTGGCTTTCTTACCTCCAGATCCATCATACAAAATGATACCAGATGATTCTGGAGCAAAGTTAGTGATTATTATCTTTGCAAAGCGTGTCCCACACAAAATGTCCATATCATCGAACAATGTGTTAATTCAACTCTTTGTCTCTTTTCAATTTGTTCGCAGGTTCACTCTGGAGCTTAATGACAAGGCCGAGTGGCAATATTCAGATAGGGAAAAGGAGAATTTAGAAGTTTTTTACACTCGAACAAGTAGAGGAAATCGCATTGCCTGTATGTATGTCCGCTGTTCGAGGTAAGGAAAAACAGTAAAACATGTTCAACTGTCAAGACTGGCCGAAACTGGCATTGATTTGTGAATTTTGAAATCTTTCAGCAATAACAGATTTACCATTTTATTTTCTCACGGCAACGCTGTCGATTTGGGACAAATGAGTAGTTTCTATGTTGGATTGGGATCCAGAATCAACTGTAACATATTCAGCTATGACTATTCAGGTAGTCATTTTCCATTTTTATTCCTAACAGTTTGTTTTGATGCTACAAATTACGACGCTTTTGTTTGTCATCTTTCTTTCTTTCTTTATTCTTCACTCACAAAATGTATTATCGGTTATGTGACACAAATGTGTGTACTCGCACATATAACCGTAGGAATTGTGATGTACAACAAGGAAATCAGATTAAATATGATAATCTAATTTACCTTAGCAAATTTTTGACTGACAGTCGTATAATTTAAAACAGTTGTTCTTTTATTCCTACTACTATGCAAATGTATCTATATCAATTGTGTGTAATGGGATTGTTCTGTCGTGTTCCTCAGGTTATGGTGGAAGTTCGGGGAAGCCTTCAGAAAAGAATCTATACGCAGATATTGAAGCAAGTTGGCATTGTTTGAGGTCGAGATATGGAATTTCCCCTGAAAATATAATTTTATACGGACAAAGTATAGGCACAGTTCCTACCGTTGATTTGGCTTCAAAGTATGAAGTCGGCGCCGTCATTCTTCATTCACCTCTAATGTCCGGAATGCGTGTAGCCTTTCCAAACACAAGACGAACATGGTTCTTTGATGCCTTTCCAAGGTTGTTCAGTTGACTTATTTTGAACAATAAAGTTATTCTTTTACTCATTTTCATTTTTTAATATGCAAACTTTTTGTTTTGAAATTTTTTTTATAGTATTGACAAAGTTCCAAATGTCCATTCACCGGTTCTCGTCAGTAAGTAGTTCATCATCAATTACATTTTATTGATTTGTGTATTATATTCTCATGTGTTTGCATATTTTTCGTTTTTACAGTACACGGGACTGAAGATGAAGTAATCGACTTTTCACATGGCTTAGCAATTTATGACAAGTGTCCTAAAGCTGTGGAGCCCTTATGGGTTGAAGTGAGTTTGATTTATTTGATTTACTTATGAACATTGTTTTTTCCACCGATCACAACTTCCTTTCAAAATCATTAGTCTTTATTATTATATATTTCAATTCTGCTCCATATATACATTTTTTCGATGGATGAATACATTTCCCTGAACAACTTCCGACTTGTGTCATTCATTGAAACTATTAGCCAAAAATAATAGAAACCCCTGTATCTATTTGAGTGTGCACGAAAGAATCCACGATAGATACCAAATGAGTTCATCGTTTATTCACAGTCCGGAAGTGACTGACTGCATAGCTTAACAGTAATTTATGCAGGGATCTATTATTTACTAAATATAGCGTTATGTATTTATTGATGACGGATTTTGTTCAATTAGAACGATGGTTCGTGAGTCTATACTACATAATATTATTATTATATTATCAGAGAACAATGACATGAGCCATAAGTCAGATATACAACACTCTCCCGTATAAAGTAAACAGAATGTAGCAGCATTTCATATACACAACCGTCTTTTATCACAAATTTAAGTTATCTCAATGAATATTAGTGTTTGCCCTGTGTATTATGTATTTATGAATCATTGCACAAGTACTAACATGACGATGAAGAGAGGCAAAGTACTGGTTGTTCACTGTCAAGTGTATTCGCAACAAACTTTTCCTTTCTGTGATAACTGAACTGACAACTCTTTAAAAAAGTGTCAGTTTTTCCACATGTTACAACATAAATGCATGATCAGTTGACAATTATTATTAGTAAGGAATTTTTTTCCATTGCTGAAATTAAAAAGTTGTCACTCTCACCTTTTTTAAAGTCATCTCCAGTCTGTATTAGAATTCCTCCTTTGAAATTCTTTGGGAAAAAAATTGTCTCCCACTTACTTTACATGCATAGTAAGTACATTGTAATACATAGTGAAGACTACTGCCAAATTCCGCTAGTCAAATCAATCAGTCAACTAACAAGACAACTAGTATAGTTTTCACATGTGTTGTCATTAAGGAACAAAAAGTAAAAGTGGTAAATCTCCGAAACTGGAGAAATGAGAACAGTGAAAAGACTCGGTGCCGTTTGCGGGGCTGTCCAAGGCATTTGAGTTGTATATAACGGGCCGAGCGCACCCACAACCCTTGTGTTGTATGAAAGGAGAGATGTTTAGCACTCCCCTTGACAAGGTCGGAACACACATACGGTCAATCTCAGCACAGGATTGGCCACCTGTTTTTTTGCTCTTTTTTGGCCAAAATTACATGTCATTATGAAGGGAACGACCAATTTCATAATTAATATATTTCTATATTTACAGGGAGCCGGACATAATGATGTCGAATTGTACAATCAATAGTAAGTGATCATTTATACATGCTCTACCTGTTCACATGCATACCTACCTACTGCATGAAAGTGATTTTCCCTCTATTCTCATGCAGCCATGTTGTATTAATGAACTCTTTGTTTGTTTGTACAGTTTGGATCGACTGAAACAATTTGTCACAGTAGAGCTCGTAAGCTAAGATTCAAGAGCAATTCCTACAAAACTACCAAATGACAAAAAAAGAGAAAAAAAAACTATTTTACCATGATGGCTGAAGGAAGGATCCAAGATCAGTAATAAAACCTCATATATAATGTCTGAAGACAAGTTTTTATTATTAATTCCCCTACCTACCCCAAGTTAATTTTTTAGCTGAATCCAATGAACAAACTGAACAAAGGTACTATTGTAAAATATTTCCATATATGATACATACATAATATATTGTACTACATAAAATATGTGTTTGCCCCTGAGAAAACAAGAAGAAATATCACAAGACAGACAGACTTGAAATTTTTACTTCCTATCTAGGAAGAGTATTACATTTTATTGTGTTGCCTTACAAATAAACCGTTATAAATGACTCTACTTGGGATCTATATTCTACGGAGAAGAAGAAAAAAAGTCAATTCATCAGCAAGCCAGATATTTATACTACTCTCTATTTTATAATACCTATTGTACTATTCTACCTATACATTATATACTATTACATATATAGAGAAGTATTCTGAATCACTACTGGAATGATGATGATGATTACTACTACTACTACGAAATAGTACATAATATATATATTATATTATATACATGAAAAAGAAAAACTAAAGATACAACATATGCCCAATAATTCAAAGGGTAAATTTCCATACCGAGCAATTTTCAATCTAAATAAGACAAAGAGATTTTAATTACTACATTACCAACATAATAAAAGAAAAATTTATCGTACTTACATATTATGAAATTTTTGTTGGAAAATAAAGTTAACATATTATATATATCAGTGTGTTCATATAATTTGTGTGTGTCTTCACTTTTTCTTTATTCTCACATTTCCATGGTCAGTGTCAATAGTACAATAATTTTTTGACAATTCCACTGCAGGGATTACGCAGGACATTCTTATGATAATTTGATATGGCAGGGGGAATCGTCAGCATCATAAATATCGAGACAATTTTGCGTGCATGAGTGATTTGTAACGACTAACGATAAGATGCAATTCTTTACCAGTGACTCTATCCAGTCATATTGATACAGCATTCAAGTTGAGACATGATAATGTATGGACATGACGTAATCTCTCTCTTGTATACATAATCACCATCAAAGGTGACACACACAACTTTCCAAGAATGGCAAATTGTAATTCTGAGAGAGAAGAGGGATCATCATCATTTCGAACGAGACATGTTGGGGCTGGAAGGGATTGTCTGCTCTGCTCTGCATGGAAATTTATGATATTAATGAAAATAGTCTCTTGTAAACTTGTATTCACCCTGAATGGTATAATAACGTAGGATTTTGTGGTAATCACAAACGACATTCCACAATTTGTAACCCACAAACAACACATTAAATTTAACCATCACATGTTACCCCTCTTCCTCTTCCATGCGTGTGTCTGTGTTGTAAAACATTATTATGTTGTTACAATCTTCCCTGCTATTTAGTGTAACTGTATTTTTGCAAGGCATCCAAAAAGTTTCCTTTTAAAACATTTTGTAAGGTGTATATATCGTAAAAGATGAATTTTTCAAAAAATTAAATCTCGACGCATAGTAAAGAGGAAAAAATGGGACAGAAAGAATTTCATTGGATAAAAATTGGTTAAAAATTTCTGTTGAAAGGATAATAAAATGGAACAGAAAGCTGTCACTTCTTTTTTTATTATATACGCAGCCGCCTTGTATCAATGTATTACTTATACGATGATGTGTAGTATATTTTCTTATAAATATTTGAACTTTTCACATGCTTCTCTTTTTTTGTATGTGTGTACAACTTAAATAATAATTGATTTGACAAGTTCATTACTACTTGATAAAGAATTACACAACACAATATTCATGAGGATGGCTTGAAAAGGGAAGAGGAGTACTAGGAGGAGGACAACATTTTGGAAAGGGGAAGGAGAAGAAGAAGAAGAAGGGATTTTAGGACTGTGTTTCTCCTCCTCTCCTCCATCCAGTAAATTTGGTGGTTTTGATGTTGTGTTTCTATTCTTGCCTTTTGTACTATTCTTCTCCTCCCCACCCCTCCTCCTCCCTCCTCCCTCATTCGATTGCACATTTTTTGATGTAATTACAGTTGTTGTTGTTGTCGGTTGAACAGTCGTTGTCGTGGATGAGGTTGTTGTTGCAATTTCCCTGTTTTTTTCAAAAAAGTATGAAGATTCCTCCTCCTCAGCCTTCCTAGGCGGGACACAAGATTTAGTGGGTTGTGAAGAAGAAGAGGAGGAGGAGGAGGATGGTGTGAGTGTGAGGCATTCAAGACCTTGTTCACAATCAATGTCACCATGGCACAATTGTCCTAATTTATGAGTCCGGATCCTGGCACGGGCCCGACACTGATCCTCAATACATTCATGTCCACTCAAACAAGAGATGTGAAGTCCCTTGTCCCGACCACAAGGACCACCTTCGTCAATCCAACATTTATTTTCATCCCCCTTCAGTCCCCACACTGACACATTGACCATGTGTGCAAAATTTGAACAGGAACAGTAACCATTTTGACAGTCCAAGTACACTCGACTGGAACCCCTTCTCGGTTCAAATACACAATGGACGGCCGTGATACAATTCCTCATGAATTCTCCCTCAACTTCCATGACATTTAATGTCAACAAACCGACGCAACTACTCGTTGCGAACAATGTCAACAAACCGACGCAACTACTCGTTGCGAACAATGTCAACATCTTCAATATCCTACAGCTTTCCATTTTCTCCTCTTTTTCAGTATGTAGCACCAAACACACACACACTCTCACTCCTGGAGTCCTTCAGTTTGTGTGAGGGAGACCTATATGTGAAAGTGAGAGAAATGGGAGAAAAAATCAAATAATTACCTCATGACATTCTACAGATAGAAAAGGTCAATTCTTTATTCCCTAACCTCCTAATATGATTCCACACACACATGCAAAGTACTCCCACATTTGTACTGCTCTATACCCACTCTCCCTTTTAGTTTGGGACTAAACTCCTTCTTACTCCTTATCCCCCACAGCCTTTATCTCTATCTTCATTTTATAGGTACAAATTTAGTGTGGTTTACAAAAAAGAAAAACATGAATGAATCGTCTTACCAAAATCCTGTGGATTGAATTTTTAAATGTTTTTCAAAAACTAAAGCTCTCAATTAATTTAATGGATGAACTTCAAAAAAAATGATAAACTGTCACGAACATCCACTCGCCCACACACACACACGACAGAGGAATCACTGAGGAAAGTTGTACTCCAGTTTCCAGTGCAGGTTGCAACTGCTGAGTAAAAATGTTTTTTGTGTCTCCAATGTTTTATAAACTGAAAAAGTTGAGGGTTGACGAGAGAGACGGTTGACGGTCGTGTGTGTGTTTAAAACACTGGTCTCTCCTCTCCTCTGTGTTCTTGTAAACTGGTTCGTATTTTGCTTTGGGATTACACACACACACACAACTTAAATGCCGATGTCTGTTCACTCCAAGTCTTCGTCTTTTCTCTCTCTTTCCCCGTTAAAAGTTTTTCCTCCTATTATATGAATATTCTGGGGAGAAGGATAGTATAGTAGTGTAGGACACGATGCAGTCTCTTCTCCTAATTCGTTCTGCGCTCCATTAAAACAAACAGTAATGAAATTCCAGACGCTCACAACCATCCATTTCCCCACACACAAACACACACTCACATTTTGTATATCGGTGTAATAACATTGGGAAGAGAGGAACATGGGTCTCACGCAGCTTGAAATGTTTAGTTATTTGGGATGGAAGGGGAAAAAATGAGGTATGTATTTAGTTTAGATAGGCTTGTTGGACACACGAAAGATTTCCGGGAGCTTTCCCTCCACCTCCTCCCTCCATTGTCACTACTACTGTCCATTTAGTACAGGAATATAATTATTATTGATGGTTCTCTCGTGCGTTTTTTTGTCCTCTCTATCTATCTCTCTCTTATTCCTTTGTCTCTGGATTTACACATTTGGTCCGTAAAACAACGACGTGTGTGTGGATTCCTGGGCTCTTGTTAAAATTCGACCGATGGGTCACCTTGAGGATTAAAATCTACTACACACCCTACACACACCAGGTAAATTTTTCAGGGACAACAACAACGTGTGTATTATAATAATTATACATTTATAGTCACCAACTAATTTGCAAGAACAAGTAATTAGCTAAGTAATTGCTAGTTGTTCGTTTTGACTCGTTTTGTATAATCTGCCGAAGAGAAAGGGAGAGGTGAGTTGGGTAGATAAGGGTAAATGGCTATTAAAATTCGTCGTGATGTATTGGACAATGTCAGGATTGGAATGGGGGTGGAGGACTTTGATATATAAATCCAAAATGCGTCTCTCTCTCTCTCTCTCTAGAGGTTTTAGGACCTGCTGCTGCGTGTGTGTTGTACCTTGTGTACAACTTTTGTATCGTGTATATCGCAAATTTGAGAGTAAAATGCCAATATAAATATCACCATGCCTCTCCCCCTGTGTATTCTCATCTCATTTGTGTGTGTGTGGTGTGTACTACTTATGTGATAGAACTTTTTAACTTGTAGCGGATACGAGATAGATTAATGCAGAGGAACTTGCTGGGATTGGGCCTTTTCAAAATGAAAATAAATTAGATTCAGACTTTGTTGGCCCATTTCTATTCTGAGACGACGACGAAGTGGAAGAAAAGGTTGTTGTGTTTATATTATACTTAAAATACATGCATAAATAATATGCATACAGTATCCACTTATCTAAGTTACTTCCGTATCATCCTATCCAGAATGTACACATAACATTCATCATAATTCAATCAATTTGTAATTTTCTACAGTCATAAATATTGTTTCTATCTGATAAATATTTATGTTTTGTCTAATGTACATCTCTTTAGTAAAACTCTCCTCCTCTCCCTTTCTTTCTCTTTCTGCAGTATGTCGTATTGTGTCGTAAAAAAAGTTACTAACAAACTGTCGGTCAGGGGGGAAATGAGAGTCGGGGTTGGATTTTGCAAAACTTTCCCAGTAATAATTATATTATGTCATAAATAACAGGAAAAAAGGGGGCACAAATTTCTTTTTCTCTCTACAATCTTCTAGTTAGGTATACTCCATTTAATATTCAAGAGAAAGAGTGAAAAGGTCATTGAGCTCCGAAAATGAAAATTGACGAAAAGCTGCTGTTCCTCCGGCCCTCTGTAAAAAATATAAACAACTCGGAAATTATGGGGTTCAACAAAAAAAAGTAAAAGTTTCTGTAAATAATATCACATGTCCATCTGTATTCCAAGTTACATACTTTATGTAGGTACAATACACGGTGGACTTTCACTGTCTGAGATAGCAGACTTTGTAGACATCCTACACAAAATTATTAGAGTACAACAATAAAAATTAATTAAAGCATGTTATCACTCTCTGTACGTGACCTTTGAATTCCGCTTCGATGGCAAAGATTGATTGAAAACAAAAAGAAGTTCTCTCTCTCTCTTTATTTACATGAGGGGTGAGAAACACGTGTGTGGGATGATGGAAACATGAGAATAGATGGAAGGAATCATAACAGTCTCGCCACGAAGCATCTCCCCTTTCTCACTGATCCAGATTGCACTGATCTTGGCTGGTTGCCCCAAAAACATTATTTTTGGATTACGACAGGCTGATAGAGTCTGGCTCAACAGACTGAAAAATATTCCCTTTCTTTCCGTCAATAAAGGTTCTCTCTCCGGTATCTCATTTATTACAAGCTATATACATGAACAAAGTTGCTGGTCATGATGGAAGGGAGGGTGGTTAAACAGAAATTTTTTTCCAACTATTGGGGAAAGTACATTGTAGGTAAAAGAAAGATAAAAAAACGTTGGAACTCTTCTGTCCTACAGCATGCAGATGTGTAAGTATAAACTAAGCGACCAGTGTGCAACACACGAACAACATGGAATGACAATTTGTGTCCAGTTTTTTGACTAAATATATACAATTTGTTGTTTATTTTGAACTGATCAAACCAAAAATATCACATATTTTTACTCCTAAATCTTTCTCAATACATTACATCATCCATAGCGGACAAAAGAAATTATTTTCCCTAATGGTCAAACTAATTTGAACAAGAACGGAATTGTAAAATGATTTTTTCTTTAATAGATGGCCTCTTGTAGTTTCTCCTCGTGTTGTGTCATGTACCTTGACCTTTAATAGCCCAGCCTCTCTATAAGTATGGATGACGCTCCACCTCCACCATTACAAATGGCTGCTACTCCAAACTCCCCTTTCTTGAGAGCATGACATAAATGGACAACAATCCGAGCACCAGACATTCTGAAATATTTTGAAAGTAATTCATTTGTACCGTTTATGAGTCAGAAAGTTTTTATCATTGTGTATTTTGTAATCTTTGCTAACTAGACAAGTTATAGAAACAGAGTAAATGGAAAATACCCAATTGGATGACCAAGAGAGACAGCTCCTCCGTGAATATTGACTTTAGATGGATCCAAGCCTAACAATTTCATATTTGCCAAAACGACGACACTAAATGCTTCATTTATTTCCCACATGGCAACATCGTCCTTTTTAACTCCATATTTGGCGAGAAGCTAAAATAAAATTTTTTTGCTATTTAGTTTTACTATTTAGTATGGAGGCAGAAAATGGTTAAAAACTAAAAGTATTCAAAACCTTTTCAATGGCTAATGCAGGAGCAGTAGAAAAGTCAATTGGATCACATTCAGCATCAGCATAGCCAACAATTCTTGCTACAGGAATTTTCCCTAATCTATCTGCCATTTCGGAAGACGTTAAAACCACTGCCGCAGCTCCATCGTTTAAAGTGGAAGCATTTGCTGCTGTGACAGTTCCACCTTCTTTCTGTAACATACAAATAAAATCAAGTTTATTAGCAAAATATCAGAATCAGTCTGAAAAGTTAGGAATTGAGATTTTACTTGAATTATAATGGAATTTATTATTTTAAATTATTCAAATACCTGGAAAACTGTAGATAGCTTTCTAAATTTATCAAACTTTATTCGTTTATATTCTTCATCCTCCTTAACAGTTGTTTCCGGTTGTTTACTTGTCATGATCGTGACTGGACAAATTTCCTTTTTAAATGCATCTGCAGCCCATGCTGCTGCACTCCTTTCGTAGCTTTGAATTCCGTAATCATCCTGCTCCGTTCGAGTAATCCCCAATTTCTTGGCTGTGTGTTCAGCACAGTTCCCCATATGAAATTTATTGTACACATCAGTCAGTCCATCGTGAACGATTCCATCCTAGAAAGATGATACACAATTAGGTATAAAATAATTAAAATATTAAATCTAAATGCATGTAGGAAAACAGTAGGATTGTTTACGTGTAAAGTCACTCCACCATAAGGTGATTCTCCTCGTTTCATATAATACGGAACTGCAAGTTTAAAAAAGTGTAAGAGGGTTCGTCATCAAAAGTATACATACTGATGTACATGTAGTATGTACATCAGATAAAATTTGCTACATCATTTCCACCTATAACTTTTAGCTTATGATGTCACTGAGTAATGTATGATATTCACCATTTGACATTGACTCCATTCCTCCTGCCACCATAAAGGTTTGATCTCCTAATTTGATATTTTGGGCTGCCAACATTATACTCTTCATTCCGGAAGCGCATACTTTATTGATAGTTGAACATATAACTGATTTGGGTAATCCTACAATATTCGAGAATCCAAAATCAAGTTTGTGTATTAAAGTGTATTGAAATATGAAAAAGTAACTGTTAATTTTTTACAAATAAATAAATACCAGCCCAAATTGCAGCTTGTCTTGCAGGAGCTTGACCTATTCCCGCTTGGCAAACATTGCCCATATAAACCTCTTGTATTTCGGACCCATCAATACCGCTCTTGGCTACCGCTCGCTGTTAAATATATTAAAATCTTTAATTATTTGTCGAAAGTATTATGCAAACAACAATTCTCTGAATAGTTACCCTAATTGCATGGGCTCCAAGTTGAGAGGCAGTCTCTTTTGCTAAACTGCTCCGAAATGATCCAATTGGTGTTCGAACTGACAAATATTTCGATTTTTTACAATTACTTTTATTAATATTATTTAAAATACCATGCTATTATATTATTCCATTTATTCTCTCGTGATTATTACCTGCACTCAGCACTAAGACATCATTTTGCTTTTGAGAAATGATTCTTGCTGTACTGAATTCTCTTCTTGTCAGCCGAATTAATGAACCGCTTCTTGTAAAATTCATTTTGACCTTGAGAAACTAAAACAAAATGGTTAGGCAATGACAGACAAGATTTACACAATCGGGATGTTTAGTAATTCAGAAAACATTGCTAATTGCTAATTACCTGTACAGACAGTCTCCAATTTTCTCCCTTCAGGTGTAGAAATTTAATTTCTGACAATCCAAAAAAAAGTCGGAGGGATTTGAAAGCATGGAGTGAACCGCCGATGAGGGTCTTCTATGGAACTGGATTAATTGGCCCCTCTACGACGTTCATCATTCCTCATCCTATTTTAGTTTAATTATTACTCTTCATAACTACAGGGAATCAATTTTCTTGTCTTGGCCAAGTACTGAGAATATTAAAATGTTCCATCTATAAATTATTCAACTGTGTGTACTTGGAGTACCAATGTAACTAAGTTAATTTTAAAAAACCCATTTGTTTGACAGGTCTTTTAACTTTTCAAAAGTTTAGTTTTGTTTGTCAAAAATTTTGAAAATAAATACTTTAACTTTCCTTTTATTTTTTAGTGGTAACGGAGTCAAAATGCGGGACTAAGGGATTATTGTCTTGTTACTTGGTAATGTTAAAAATTAAAATTCTTTGAAGAAATAATTTAACTTGACTGTTTTACATTCATCTCGTCTAATTGTTGAATAGATTGTTCCAAGCCGTATTTATGGAAGAAGACAAAAAAAATCAGTCTGAACCTGAAGATTCTGAGCCTCCTTCTTCCTCTAGTAAATCTGTCGAGGTGTCCAATAGTATTGAGCGTCGTAATAGCCTTTCAAACACCGTGTCTACTGAATCAGAGGTGGATTTGTCTTGTTCATCGAAAGAGTCTCCACCGACAAGGACGACAGACGAGAGTGTTGAGGAGAGTTCAACTAGCAAAAATACGAAGATGGAATCTAAATTGTCCTCCCCATTACCTTCACAACAAACAGAAACACAACCAAGTCCGTGTAAATCGTCCTCATCCAAAGAAGTCACAAAGGCGGTGCCAGAGGATTTGCCACAAAATAGAATTCGAAGAGGTCATGTGTGTGGAGGTTTGTGAAATATTTATTAGAGTATTTACAATTGGTTAAGTAATAAACATTACTAACTAAAACTTTTTACATGTCATCTTCAGATTCCTCCTCAAACTCTACGCAATTTTATTGGCAGTCAACAAAATCCTGTTTAAAAGAGAGAATCTCATTTTTGTTCAACAATGACCTATTAAGTGATGTCAGTTTTTTGGTTGGGAGAGCTCGGATGCGAATTTGTGCTCATAAATTTATACTCTCCATCGGTTCTCCAGGTACAGAAAAATATACTTAAGGCTTAAGTATCATTTGAGTCTTTTTACGAATACATGTATGAACCCTCTTTTTTGCAATTTTACAGTCTTTGATGCAATGTTCAACGGTATATTTTCTCATTTATTTTTCAAAAACTTTATTAATTCTAAGACAGTATAATTGACATGCGTTAATTGTAATTGAACATTTTTAGGTCCATTGAAAGAACAAGATGTTTGTATTGAACTCCCAGACGTAGACCCAGAAGCCTTCTTAAGTCTTTTAAGGTTAATACTTTCTTTCAGACCATGTCACAGTCATGTGTTGTTTTATTCTGTATTTATTTACAAATAGAAAGTTACTACAATTTTATTATTATTGTTACAGGTTCTTGTATGCTGACGAAGTCAGTTTGTCAGCAGAGAGTGTCCTCACAGTGTTATACACAAGTAAAAAATACGCAGTGCCTACACTGGAAGAGCATTGTGTAGCGTTTTTAAAGGATAATTTGACAGCAGAGAATGCTTTTTTATTACTCAGTNTAATTTGACAGCAGAGAATGCTTTTTTATTACTCAGTCAGGCACGTTTATTTGATGAACAGCAGGTAAATAAAAATTGATGATTTGATAAATTTTGAAAAACTACATTACCATTTTATGCACAATTTGTATTATTTGATAAACTCATAGCTGGCGGCCCTCTGTCTGGATTGCATAGACAAGTAAATTTTCGCTTCCTACATTTCTTGGTGCATATTTCCTCTATATTGATAGCATACAAAATTGACTTCATCTTCATATAATTTCCTGTAGGAACACAGCAGCTGCTGTTGGGTAAGTTAATTTCCATTATCAGTACTACGCACATTTCATTTTACGTGTATACACACAAAAGTGACAAAATGTATCATACAAATTGTATTCACTCTGAATTTTGCACAGCGCTGAGAGCTTTACTGAGGTGGATTTGGCAACCTTATGTGCCGTTTTAGAAAGGGACACGCTCCGGATCCGCGAATACACATTATTCACTTACATTCTACGGTATAAATTATTTCATTTTGAGAACGTCTTCACTACTCCAATTTCAAAAGTCACTAAATATATTGAATGAAATGAATAGATGGGCCTCTCAAGAGTGTGTACGGCGATCCATGGATGTGACACCTCAAAATCAGGTTTTTGATTCTGACATTCTCATAATAGTGCTATTACGAATGCTCTCTCACTTTAATTGGGAGAAACTTGCTAAACTAAATCA
>WJFB01002410.1:0-19575 GCA_009870185.1 Pygmarrhopalites habei
TCCTCTCTCTCTCATTCCTCATACTTTCCATAGGAAGGTGATGTGTACTTGGCTACCGAGTGAGGATTTACCAACGTGAATTCTCTCTCCTCTCCATGTAGGAACGTGTATCCTCATTTTATTCTCATACGATAAAGTACAGGATGGAAATGAGTAAAATATGGTTGCCGAGAGGAGAGTCCATTCTAGAAGAAACCGGCATTTAAACTGACAGTATATATATGTTCCATTATGAATGAACGTCAAGGACAAAGAACAATGTCAGCATTATTTTCGGAAATAGACAGTTGTACTAGGTTTAATTATGATAATATTTATCATCAGTACACTTTATTTTGTATCGTATAGAAAATCGGAAGATTGTATGTATTTAATAGTAGTTAGTAGTAATGCAATAGGTCATATTATATATCTTCATAATTTAAGTACGTTTTCTTGTCTCTCAAAACTTTTTGTCTGTGTCTATTTGTCTGGTAAATTGGTTGACTATGTATGTGTTTTTGTTGGTGGTGGTGGTGGATGTGTGTACCAGAAACATGTATCATCATTATTAGAATTCCATTTTGCTTTGGCTTTATAAAAGTCCATATTATTTATATTATGTAGTATAGAATGGAAAGACAAAACATGATATTCTTATTAAATGTAAATACTTACTATGTTACACATTACAAAATAATAATAATTGTGTATATCTATCAATAATAGTGAAAATAAATTTTGTATTTCGTACTTACTTTAGTACTTACAAAGACTTTAAAATATTGGCTACATTTTCTTGTTGCTTCTTTTTCCATTCTTGATTCTCATCTCCAATATTTTCTGCATACTGTTCAACAATTTCTACAATACTGTCAAAATTACCACCTCTTAATTGTAAAAGCTTATTGAGTCTTTCTCTTATTTTATTACTAGACGCCACAACTTCCACTATTATATAATCAATTAATTGAAGAGTGAATAGGCCATTGTCGAGACGACGGAGGTACAATTCATCTTCATCTAGTTCTTCTTCTTGTTCACTCTTGGAATTTTTTATTTGAATGTCCGATGCGTGGACTTTTTGCAAGTACTTGAAATGAAGTTCACAAAGTCTTTCCAACTTTTCAAAATCATTCTCCTCAAATTTTGTAAAAATTCGAGAACGACTCTGTCCCGTCACATGTTGAATAAGGGCAGCAATGATTGAAATGACATGTTCTTCATGTTCAAGTGTAGTCAGCCCTTTCCTTTGAGTCTTTTTTGGAGTCTTCATGAATAAAGGGAAAATTGTACGAAGTCCTAAGATGTCCACAATCTTAATTGCATTTGCTAAACCCTCTGGACCCGACACTGCATGATTTAAAACTTTGAGAGAACCACTTCGACTCTGTTTCTTTTCTCTGGTAATAATAAAAACATTCAGTAATATATAGTAGTTGTAGTTTTAAAAATCTACACACAAATTATTGTATAAATATGGTATTTTTGATACTTACTTGAGCATTAAATTCATAAGCTGAGGCCCTTCTCCTTTCAAAAATTTTTCTCTATTCGGACCCCATAGTAAGGATGAACATAAACAATTGAATAAATTCTCCATGTATTCAGCCTCTTCATTTGAACCTGGGTCATGGCGTTTGTAAAAGGCCAGTTGTTGAAGTAGTATGTCAATGCCTTCTGTGTCACCTAAGGATGACCGATTTTCTGGTGTATCTTGCAGTAGTATAGCAAGGGTTTCAGCAGCATATAACTTGTTTCCATCAAAAGGAATTCTTGCTCTCAATCTTTTCAATAGCCATTGAAGGAGTCCCTGAAAACAAATAAAAATATATTATTAAGTGTTTAATGTCATATATGTAGGTTGTATATAGGAATTTGATAGCAGTATGTTATAAATTTACATTCTCAGCAGCCTTGGCACACAACTCGGGACGGATCTCAAAAAGATTCTCAAAGACAGCTAGAGTATTGTGAACACCATCAGATTCATCCTTATTGCTCTCATCTAAGCGGTCAAGATTCTGGGTGAGTAGTGGAACAGCTTGTTGTTCCAGTAGATTGACAATAAAAACATTTGTGGCCTCTTCATTCTCATTTATTGTGTCCACATCTGTAATTTCTTGAAAAAGATCCAAGACAGCACATGAAATATCCGCATTTTCATGTGACAAAAGACCCAAAAGAGTAGATGAGAGATTCAATTCCACAGCTAATGGGTACAATTCCGGCATCGTCGCTAATGCATGAAGTTCTTGAGTTGATTCATGAAGTTCCAATTCCGAGTCCATAAATCTGTTTCATAACAAAATGACAATGATATAATATTATGAATACATTGTTTAAGTATGTACAGCGTACACTGTACACTGACACACACAATAAAAATGAGAATGCTAGTGACAGCCGGTACTCTGTTTAATAAAAATACTACATATTTTTAAAATAGTATCATAACTCGTGTCTTACTTTTCAGGCTGATCTGGAAATTTAATTCTCATTTCTTGATTTCGTGAAATTCTTTTTTCCAAAACAGAGACCATCCTTTTCAGCACCACTTCATCCATTTGTGGACCCTTCAAAAACAATAATAATAACATTGAAACAATGGGTAAATACAAAGTAGTTCAATCAATGAATATTTTATCGCATTAAAAATACCTCTGGCTCTTGTTCAACCATCTTCAAAATTCGAAGTCTCTCTTCATCCGACATTTCTCCTACTTTCTCTCCTCCTTCATCATTATCTCTGCTATTTTTTGAAAAGCTGGTCGATGAGAGGTTCATCTTTTTCTGTCCTCCAATCTCTCCATCAGCAGAAAATCTTGAACGCTTCCGTGACCCCTCACCTCCAGACGTGGACGACCGAGAAGGGGTAGACCCGGCCGCAAAGGACAAGAATTCACCGATGTCCATTTTTTCATGAAAAAACACACACAAATTTCGGTGAATTTCCTAAACAAACCAGTACAAGTCAAATTTCCTTGCAAAATTTCAAGGATAAGTGTGAGGGCTGACAGCTGATGAGGATTGGCGAACATTGAACAAAATTTTTATTTATTGATGTCCTCATAGCTTCTTTAATTGAAATCTAGTCAGAAATGGACGCTGGAGTCATCGTAAGTTTACAATTATTTAAAAGTGGAGAAGGATTTCAATATAATAAGGTGTACCAAGTTTTTTTTCGGTTTTTTAAAAAATGTTTTTGATTATTATTGTCACTCTTAGGAAGAAGAAACTACCAACTCTGAAACTGATATGGTCAAAGGTGACACGAGAGATGTACATTTGGAAGGGGTAACAAATCATATACAACGGTTGACAAAGCCAAAAAAGCAGCGAGATGACCCTGGTCGACCAAATTTTGAATTGACTCCTCAACAAAGACAAGATGTAAGAGATGCTTTCTCTGTATTTGACCCTGAAGGTACTGGGTTTATGGATGTGAAGGAATTGAAGGTATTTAATAAAATTGTCTAAAGCATTTATTGTACTTTCGTATTCAGTATGTTTAAAATTGCATAAAATCATATTTATTGTATTTTTGCAGGTTGCAATGCGTGCCATTGGCTTTGAACCTAAAAAGAATGAAATTAAGAAAATAATAAGCCAAGTTGATAAAGCCCATACTGGTAATTTCTTACAATGTTACCTAAATTGATACTTAGTAGCAGAGTACAATAGCCTTATATTTATACTTTTATAACAAAAGTTTTATTATAATTTATGCAGGCAAATTGTCTTTCAACGACTTTTTAAATCTCATCCTCTTCAAATTGAGTGAAAAGGATTGCAAGGAAGAAATACAAAAGGCATTCAAACTTTTTGACAGAGACCAGACTGGAAAAATTACATTTGAAAATTTACAACAAATTGCAGTCGAGCTGGGTGAAGGTTTGACTGACGATGAAGTTCTCGTAAGTCTACTTAATACTATTTATGTAATTATGTCTTCCTGTCTCGATTCGAGACTCTCAAAGTTCTTATGGAAGTTTAGATGTAAATTGTACTATTCATTTTATGATATTTTTAGGAAATGATCACAGAGGCAGATGTTGACGGGGATGGCCAGGTTGACCAGGATGAATTTTACAGAATCATGAAAAAAACAAGTTTATACTAGCTACTACTAAATATCATCATCTTCAGGAAAATTACCGTCATGAATCATGATGTAAATTGATGTTGTGGTGGTGATTTTAATAGAATCGCAGCTCAGTTCTTATTGTTACTCTGGTGGTTTACCGACGCTGGAAGTCCAAGTCGTGTATCATTTTTAAACCAAACTACTAAATACCGTAATAATAATTATTATGGTTACTGATTTCTTTATCGAGTTGTATTTTTTGGTGAGAAAGTTAGAAATGCTGGAAATGTGAAAAAGGTGTTTAGATTCCTAAGTGTATTAATGTATTTCTCTTGTCTAAGACTTTTGTGCGTGTGTGTCATCGGCTCTATGTGTATACGGAAAAAATTGTATGTACAATGATGTCAGTCAACTATATGCTAGTCAATGTGTACTCGTATTGATGAGTGGTCAGGAAATAATTACTGTATGTACAACAGACAAATGTAAATTGTGTTATTTCGATGCTGGAAACGAAAATAGGTACTATTTGTCTTCTACAATATTATATAAGTACGTCCAACTGTTGAATTACATACGTTATTTAGTTATGTATGTTCATTATACCACAATGTAGGTATTTGTTTTGTAAAATGCGAGTTGGTTACTTTTGTTCTTCGAGAATAGTGACAGAATGGTGCTTTCATTTTTATTTTCTGCAAAACGAATACTTTGTGTAAGTTTTCTTTTTGTATCATCCTAATGGGACGTGGTATTTTTAAGGCTTTTTGTACTTTCTTTGGCAAAAAGACATATTTACGACTGTTTGTTAATTTATTTTGAGTAGTTATTACTCACAAACAATCATAGTCACGATCTGTTACCTATTATTACATATTAACAAGTATGTATTTACTTATCATATATTATACGGTTTAATTCCTTGAATTGTGATCTGTAACACTATTTTATTAAGTAATAAAGACAACAAAGTAACCGTCTTGATTTTCAAATAACTTCGTTTACTTGTATTATACGAGTTGTTTATGACGATGTTCATTCAAGACATGCATAAAGTGTCTAGAATATTTATTGCCAAGAGTAACGTGACCTCAAGAGAATGTCAATAAAATCTTGCCTACAAGGACCTACTAATTGTACCAAAACCTTCTGACAAGCATCTAGCAATACATAGTACTTTGATCCTCCAATTGTTTAGTTACAACTTGTAAATGTGTACTTAAATGGGGGTTGATGAGACATTATTCTTCCGGCTTTAAAATGAAATCATTCTATTCATCTCTCTCTCAACAGCAAGAGCAGGACAACAAAAATGAAAATACTCCGAAAGATCCGAGACAAAATAATTTAAACATGACTGACGATGACACGTCTAGGCCCTTCATATTTGAGAACATTGAGGTACAAATTAACTTGTCAACAAAAAAACGTTTGGGATTCATACTAGCAGCATTTATACTAGAAACTTAAAATCATGTTTCATCTAATCTACTGTTACACCTTTTGTTTGAATACAGAAAAATTTCTTGAGACGTCACAATGAATTTTTGGAACAAACTGGTTCCTTAAAGTATAAGAGGAGGGTTACTATTTTGCCTTGCACTCAAATGATAAGAGAGCAGAAGCCTGAATTGAGTAAAGTGGAGAAAACAATAAAATTCCTAGAAGATGCCTGCTTAAATCCTCCAAGAATATTCCCTGGAGGAGACTCGGAAATCAGTACTCTACTGATTGGAAAATGTGAGACTACAAGTAATTCAACTTACACGACAACAACAGAAGATGATATTTTGGCAGGAGAAAGTGCGACAGACTGGCAAAATATCAAATTTCGTGAATGTCAATCATCACATCATTCTATCCCTTCTGTGGCCTATCCTGAGGATGTGGACATGGACACAGACTTTATCCCTTTCAAACACACTGATTCAGAGGATACAAAGGAAAAAGACGAAAAGACAAAATCTATTTTTCCTGATTTCTCCACTTGGACATTAGATGAAATTACGAATACAGTGACTAATGTGTTCCTGACTACTCTGGCCATTGCTCTAATGTATAAGTTTATACAGAGACGTCTTTGAGCAAGAAACTTTCTAAAAATTGACATAAGTAAGTACAAGTAAATACTTAATGGAAAACATAATTTGTATTAAATCATACGCAAATTTGTGACTGAATAAATTCTTGTGCTAGTCAACAAATGTAAACTCGTATATATAATATAAATAATATACAACTTATTTATTATTCATGAATATTTAAATAAAACTTACATGAGAGAAAAGTTCTCACTGACAATGAGAACTAAAACATATTTCTCATACAGACTTGTAATAAGTGGTGGTAATACATTCTTGTATTATACAAAATAATTTCATTCGGGAATATTTTATTCTTATGTGAGAGAGACAGTCTAGTACTGGATGGAAGCTGTTGTTCATCTCAAGTCATCGTCATCAAAAAGATCCCCAAAATCTTCGCAATAGAACCAATCCACTTAATATATTTCTCAACTAGATCAAAACTTGATTAGGTAGTATTGTGATATTTCATGAATAACCATTACCGTTATTAAAGTCGCTGTGAATCCCCTCTCGATTTGTGTCATTGACCGTGATCTGAAAATAAAAATCAATGTTATTCTTATTGACCTCTTTGAAATTCAAAGGAAATTGAATAAGGTCAAACAGTTGACACTCTGTACTTACATCGTCGTCCATGTAGGCACCACCAATTCCTTCAGGAAACATGGCATCCTCGTCCGTACATTTGGCGATACTCTGCCTCATTGTTGAAAGTTGACAAACTTTTTCCACAAAAATTTATGAAGATTCTTAGTACAACAAAAAATTGTTGTGTAGATCCTCTTGAGGCTGGACAAAATCAACACTCGACTTTAGCAGCAACAGCAGGTGAAAGTTACTTTGCTAATTTTTCAAAATCTGAAATGAGTCTGTCAGAGTCCAACTTCTTTTGAAGAAATTTCAGAAATTACGTTTCCACGGAGCCCATGTGAGAACTTTTTTGAAAAAAAGTTCTTATATAACACCGGGAAATCGTGGGTTCAAAAACGGTCTTTTCACTTTTTATTTTTATTCTTCAGTGTCAGTCAAAATTTCAGTAAAACATTGTTGTAAAAATTTGTATACATGTAATACCCTTGTAATTATGTAATTATTGTATATATCACAAAAATATCAAGTTAATTATCTTCATATGATTCACCATTGCACTACGGCACTACAATTCTAAAAAAAGACGTGACATTCATCCCACACACTTTGACAGCGAATCGATCATATTTTGCTCTAAAATCCTTTCTATTTAATTGAGTACGTTATGGAGGAAATCGCCCAGAAACTTAATCTTGAACTCAAGACATGGGGGATGCAGTCTGGTTTTATAATAGCCTATCATCCTTTGGATTATGCAAAAACTTTAGCTCAGGTAACAAAATAATCCTGTTCAGTATATTTTTGGTCATGTCACTCAAAGAAGTGAGAAGCAAAGTTTCATTTTATGTAATAAACTGAATGTTCTGTAGATTGGCTATGAACCTTATCGTCCAGTTGAGAGTTGGTTTTTTGGTAGTACTTATTTGGGTCTACCTAACATGTTCCAGTATGGTAATTCACACACTTTTAATATAACATGTGTAATAAATGTATTACTTGATGATGTTAATATAGTAGAATGATGCATTTTCTAATTTTTTGAATATATGTAGTCAGGTACATAAAATCAGTAGACGGCTACTTTGGCCTCTATCGTGGTTTGGTCCCTCGACTTTGTGGTAGTACTGTGTCTGCAATAGTTTACAACACGTTATCAAAGGTCACCTCTCAACACTCGGGTACAGATGTTGACCGATCAAGTAAAGGTGAGGAGGAGGTGCAGCTTGGCAAGGTGTCGGCATTCAGATCGGGATCATGGACAAACAATCGCTCTCAAGCAGATGCCAGTATTCCAGCCTTTGTCAAGAAAACAGTTTTCGAAATCGTTTGTGTAACAGGAAGTAGTATCGCTGCTCATCCCTTTCATGTCATTGCTGTTAGAACTATGGCCCAATTTGTTGGTCGAGAATCTAAATATACGTAAGACTTATACTAGGGATATCAAATGTGTGATTCTCATTTTCTACATCTTTTATAATATCATTCACTATTTCTTCAAAAATTAATTTTTTGCTGTTCTTGCAGGTCATTGTGGGATTCAATACGTGAAATTTATTCTGGTGAAGGAATCAAGGGTATAATAATCAGTACTATATTACTGCGTAATGCTGCATAATATTCACATTTTTAGCAATATGTATTTTTAATTTTGGAACAGGCTTCTTCAGTGGTCTAATCCCAAGACTAGTCGGTGATGTGATTTACATAACTGTGTCCGCCACAGTTGTCTACTTGGCTGTTCGGAATTTTGGCAAAAGTAAAGCCGTTGATCAAGCAAGCGGCATGACTGGAAATGTAAGAAAAAGCTAAAAATGTTCACATTTTTGGGAAAAGTTAAAACACGTGAATGACTTTTTTCTCTCTCTCTCTCTTTTTTGAATAGATGATTGCTAGTTCATTTTCATACCCGTTCCAAGTGGTTGCTAATACCATGATCGTAAATAATTCTGGACTCGCTATTGGAAACGCACCATACACATGCACATATGATAGTTGGTTGTCTGCCTATTCAGTACTAAAATCAAGCAAACAAATCAAACGAGGATCCTCCTTGGTAGGACGTTCGTATACTGGACCCACAATTTTGGTTGATGGGAAATTACAACCTTTCGGATTTTACTTTGGTCCAACATGGCCAGCCGGAACAGGATACCAAACCAAAATCGTACCCCTCAACTATCCTTCCCGTTTTCCTCAAATCATGGATAAAACATCCTAACTATTAAAATATTGAATAGCTTATTACTTGTAATGTATGTACCATGCTAAAAATCACGCAAGTGTTTCGTTCACAAATAATCATGTTATTGTACGAATTCCCCTATTATGTAGGTATTACATAATATGTAATGTATATTATACAATTAAGTTGACTTGCAATTTCGCTTTAAATCCCATCCCTCCTTACGTAAACATTTCACAAAAATTGCCAAGATTGTAGGATATTATATTAGGATTTACCTCACAACATCTTGGTATATAATAGTCAAATATGTACTAGGTATTCGAAGAATAAAACTGTCAATTTGAAAGAATTGTTGTGGGAGAAACCATTTTCATTCTTTCTGTCACTTTTTTATATTCATAAATACATTTACAAAATTTAATGAACGGAAAATAAGACAATAATATTTTGTGTCTAGGTTAGTTACAAAATTATATTTGACGATGAGATTTGAATGACTTTCAATAGAGTACTTACATTTGAGAGAAACCAGAAAATATAATGCAATTCAAATGATATTATTTTCCTTGTGAATCATCATTATCCAATAATGTGAAAACTTACAAGTACAGAATAATATAAAGTACAAAAGAATAGACCAAAAAAAAGAGAAAATTTTAAAACATTAATATCTGTATTTTGTTGAATAATCTTTAGGAGAAACTACCAAACCACGACCTTTTCTTGCTCCTCGGTAGACTGTTTCCAGAATATCAATCATCTCCTGTTTGTCCTCAAAAGCCCAATTAATTTTGTTGTTGTTACCAGTCCCCAAATCAATCATTATATGTTTGTTACGGAAGAAGAACATGACTGTGCAAGGGTCGTACAATTCATACCTAAATCATAAAATAAGAGGATCCAATGAGTATTATTTTATGCCTTGCATAAGTTGAGTAGGTATGTACTATTTGAAACTTACATTTTGTTAAAATCAGGGACTTCTGTGATATCCACAAGGTAAACGACTGCATAGTTCTTAACCTTTTCAGCTATTCCATACAAAACTTCGTCCATCTTCATACATGTAGGATCCCAATCGTGACCAAATCGAATGACCTACAAAAAAAAAAAAAAAAGTACAAGATTGTTTTTCATTTGCACTAAAGGAAGAGTCATATACAGGTTCAAAATATTTGGTCAATTACCACAACTCGATCTTCTTCACTAAGAATAGCCTGGTCCACTTGCCAGCCATTGTGGAGATGAGGTAGCATATAAGACATGTTGACTGCTTTTCAAAAACCTGTTGAAATAAAAAATACGTTTTTGGTTTTTCACACTTTCACCATAATTACGAAACTCAATAAATCCTCATGCCCACAAATAAACTAATATAAATTGCAATGCAACCAACTAAGCCCAAATTATGTGTACTTACTCTGGAAGGTCAACTTCTAACTTCAAGGTGTAAAATTTTGCAAAAAGTCCACAGAAAGCACAAAAAAAGTCTAGAAATTTTGGAGATTTTAAACTGCCCACATAACAGCGACGTCTAGGCGCTGCTCTCAACAAGTCCAATAAGGGAAATTTACCACATGATTTCACATATATGTGTGTGCTGGATATGTCCAGCCTGTTCACACAACGTGCGTCCGTCTTCGAACACAAAAGAACAAATTTTTGACCCAGAGAAGGGCCCCTTCAAGTCCGTGTCACTTTGAGTTGTTTTGAACATCGTTTTTATTCGACAGTTGGTTTTAACATGGGGATTTTTGGGTTCTCGTCTTAAAAAAAGACTGACAGTGAGCTAAGATTGGGCATGCCTCAACTCCTGGAACTGAAGCTTCCACTCCGAACATGGGAAATAATGATGGTGAGTTTTGAAATATTTTTATATAAAAATTAATAATATCGTGTCATCAATACGAGGTCACAGTTCATCGTGTGCCACAATATGAATTTATTCAAATGGACGTTGCATCATTATTTTCAGATTCTTCTAGTGATGATCTCTATGAGACTGCTTGTGAGGAGACATATTATGGAACGCCATTGACAAGCTTAGCCAGTGCTACCAAAAGATCCAAGCTGGCTGTCCAGAGTGTTACTGAAATGGGTATACGAACTTTGTGATTAACTTGAATGTTATGAAAATATTTATTCATGTTTTCTCTTATATTTTACAGTCAATTCCAAGGGGGCTAGTACAAGTGGAGGGAGAAAAGTTGCTATTGGTGCCTCATTGCCTGCTAAAAAGAAAGTTGGTAAGATTCGGAGAGGAATTTTTATTATATAACGTTACATAAACTCTTAACTCGTCATTTTATTCATGCCTATGTCTTATCTAATAATTTTTAAAATAACTCATTTAGTATTTGCCGATCCTGAAGTCCAAATAAGTTATCCTCCTCCTCCCAAAACTCCAACCAAGACTCCAAGAAAGGCCAAGGCCAGAACTCCACTTCGGAGTGACGAAGGACTCGAAGATCCGATCGTATCAAAGACCAGAGGAAGGATCTCAGTGAGAATTAATTCAATTTTAATTAACATCTATTATTCATCATATTCTGTATGATGTTTGCTGTCTTGTGCAACTTTTTGTATATTATGATTTTTGTTGAATTGTTCTGATACAGGATGTATAGCTAACATGGCTCATATTATATTATGATATTTTGTTTTTTAAAGTTTGCTTACCAATTTATTTATAACATTTGATATTTTATTAAACTTTTTTCTGTTTTTGCGAATAATTTCACTGCCGTCTTGTTTCACTGATTATTTCCGCACTTTGTTTATCCCAGACCTCAGTCAAAAAAGGTTACGTCAAATTGGTTCAAGTTGTCCACATACTTATCTCAACAAAGGAAAATTCTCAACTTGACCCAAGTTCTATATAAAATTATCTTTTAAGTATTTAATATTTAACTGTATGTCTGTTAATTAAGTGAGTCCATGATATGCCAAGTGTGTGCAAAGAAAACAACAGAAAACAAGACAAAGTACCACGTACAAAATTTATTATAATAGACTAGTAACTTGTTGTACTTTATAAGGGTATACTCTCAAATTTTTCAAAATGACTTAGAAATCCAGGTTTCCTTGTAACCGTCTCTACTGGTCCAAAATCTCGCAACTATAAAAACAAAATGTTGCTTAGTTAATTAGAATATATGCGGATACAACATAAATGGGATCTTTAATCAGTGTATTTACCTCCCCATCCTCCATGACAAGTAAGTAATCACAATATTTTAGAGCTTGTAATCGATGGGCAACAATTAGAATTGTTGCCGAAGTAAACTCTTGCATAATAAGTCTATCCATGAGAGAGGCTGTTTCTACGTCCACGTTGGAAGTGGCTTCATCCACAAAAATCAGCTGCAGTAAAACAGTAAACGTAAAATATAATGCGCATAATCTTTTCTGAAGTTACTGCATATTACAAATGACAAAACATACCACAGATTTGCGTAAAATGGCCCTTGCAATGGATAGCATTTGCTTCTGACCCTGACTAAGTGCTACTTCACTGTCCAGAGATATCTGAAAATCATTATCAATATTTTGTTATTCGAAATCTGTACAGTGAAAAAATTTATACTTTACTGTTCAAATTATTGACATAGCTGCCTACCGATTGTAAACCAACTTTCCCCAGGACCGACCATAATTCTGCATCTGAATGCAAGTTTCCAGGGTCCAAATTGAATCTAAAGATTATATTTAAATATTTTTTCAAATTAATTTTTTTTAGAGAAAAAATCCCAGATCTAGAGCCCAAACTTGCAGCATTATCCTTTGACTCACCTGACAGATTTTTGAAAAATTGCTGCATCCTGCGGAATGACACACATTGAATTTCTTAATCTGGCTAATGACACCTCAGAAATGTCAACGCTATCCAAATAAATATGCCCCTGCTTCAACTCTGTTAGCCTAAACAGAGCATTTCCAATACTCGATTTCCCCGAGCCCGTCCTCCCAATAATTCCTATTAAAAATCACAAATGTCCATTACAAATTGTTATGTAGTCAATCTTTTCTAGATTAAAACTTGAGAATTTTCAGTTTACCAAGTTTAGTCCCTTCCTTGATTTCAAAAGACAAATCTTTCAAGACAGGGTCAGAATTCGACGAGTAGCTGAGTGTCACAGAGTCAAATTTTAAATGACCTGCATATGGCCAATTGGGATGAGTTAGAATATGAGTTGATGACGCAAACGGAACTTTGATCTGTTTATTTGATTTCCCTCCGTGATAGTCAATAAGGGGTTCTTCTGGTTGACTGAATTTCAGAAACGTTGACATTCTTTCCACACAAATAAATTTAGCTTCAAGTTCAGAGGCCATTCTCACGGTGAATTGAAAAATTCCAGACAACTGTGCAGCGTAAGACAAGGCTAATCCACAGGATGCTGGAGAGACTCTTCCATGAAAAACGAGGACTAAAATGGCTGTAGTAGCTGTCACACTAACTGAAAAATTTTGACATCTCCTTAAGTTATGTGAAATCAAACACATTCACATTTTTAAAACATGGCACATCACAATTACCTGCTAGAGAGTCCAGACCTTGATAAAAATAAAAAAACCCAAGATTCATATTTCCATGTAATTGTTTTGTGCACACCTCCTTGTTATATTAGTGAATTAAATTTGAAAGCTTACGGAAAGATAGCCATCTTATGGCTGAGACAAACGCATAAAATATTGAGTTATTCCAGTCAGTCAAATCCTCAAATCTGCAAAATACATCAGTAGTCAAGAAATGAAGTACCCAATGACATGAAAACAGTACATTTCTATTTATATTATTCTCAGTCTAACTTGTTTATCATTTGTTGTTCCTTGCCATAAGCTCTGATTGTCCCCATTCCGCTTACTGTTTCCGTCACATTAGTAAAAATTGGTGTCTTGGCTTCACTCTCAAATCGCTTCAAATCCCGTATGGCTGCGCTAATAAATTAAACAAAAATTCAACATTTCAGTCTCCTAATGATGACAAAATTTCTAAGAATGAAATTTCCTAAGTGCTGTAATACAAAATAACGTACTTGTAAATCCTTCGAACGAGAAGAAATATTCCAAAGAGAACCAACAATGGTGCCAAAAATATTGGAAATATTATCGAAACCTGTATGAATAAAATCTGTTCTTAGTATCCTACAAAATTCAATCATTAAAATTGTTCCTTGGTCAAATTTGGTCTCACCATTGTCAAAATAGAAATAACCAGAAAAATATTTTGAAGTAAAAATTCCATCGAATGAGGTAAGCCACAATCAACTGCAGTATATCAAAATATTCACTTAACAAAACATGTCAACTTGTCAGAAACTAGTGAGAAGGAGTGTCAAAAAAATTAACTTTAGACTTACCTTCACCCATGTCCCTTGTAAAAAGATGCAAGACCTGACCGGTGCCAAACTTTTCAGTTGATTTTATACGATTTCGAAAAAATTGTACTAACAGTTTCTGATGAATATTTTGAGAAGCTCGAAGGGAAGTCTGTATTTTAAAAAATTAAGCAATCATTATTGGCAATAAATTATTGCATAGTAATTTTAAATCCATGTTGAACTTACAAAAACAAACAAAACTGTTCGTATAATACTGGTGAGGAAGATGACTCCAATAATACCAGCGTAAACATCTCGATGAAATTGGAACCCAGGGGAATTCACATTAATGATGAGATCAGATGAGCTGAATTTGGTCCTAGCAGTAGTTACTTCGTCGTAAACCTCAGTAGAGGTTGAGTCGGTAAAATCCGAAATATTAGTAACGTTCAACTGAAATGATTTGACATTGGAAGAAGACTTAAACCAACTCTTAAGCCACCAGGAACTGAAGGCTGTAGACCCAATGTTGAGGGCGAAAACGGTCAGAACCAAAATCACAGCTAAAGGACCACCAGCACTTTTTATGTACATTGCATACGCACTCCAAGAAATGTCACCCTTGCCTTCAAATGGAGACTTTTTCTCATTGACTTGACCAAGTGAAGAATCATCTGCAGTTTCTCGAAGATCTAGTATATCCGAATCCTCCAGCCTAGAAGACCAAGCACATAAAACTATGTTAGTTTATTGAAAAATTATTTGAAGTTAAATATAATCATAAAATAATTAATGCCTCACAAGATATCCTCCTCATTTTCATTATTCTCATCATTGCGAGACACAGCAGCAACCAGTGAAGCATATTGTGATTTATCATTGACCATCAGTTCGTCGTGTTTTCCTTGTTCCACAATTCGTCCTTCTGAGAACACCAAAATCTTGTCACAGTTTTGAAGGAATTGGAGTTGATGGGTCACCAAAAGAACAGTCTTATTTTTCCATAATTGTTCTTGAACTACTTTCTCAAACACTGTTTTGGCTACTCTGTCATCCAAGCCAGAAAATGGGTCATCCAACAAATAAATATCTCTCGAAGGAAAATGATATAGTGCTCTTGCCAGTGACAAACGCTGTTTTTGTCCTCCTGATAAATTTGCTGGAATTGACATGATTCATTTATTTAGACCAAATTATTACAATTTGACAAAGAGGTTTTTCATCATGTAATTATTTATTTACCTCCTTTATCTTTTGTCTCTGTCAAATCACCAGCTGGGAAATTTCCAAAGTCATTCACTAGGCAGCATGAATTGATAGCACCATAGTAGCTAAAAAGTTGAATAGGCATGTTGTAGTTTAGTATTTAAAAACAATTAAAATGATATTTGGAGTGTGTTATTGTACCGAACAGGCTCGAAGACTTCACCGAAAGTTACATTGTCTCTCATTGTTCCTCTAAAAATCCTAAATATCCAATAATAAAATTTGATTGACTAATTAAATTCTAATTAATACTTAATAAAATGAAAATATTCACAAAATTATTGTTACTAGGATATCTCACCATGGCTCTTGTGCAACGTATGCAATTTTGCCAAAGACGCTCAAATGTCCTATGAAAAAATGTAATTTTAGTGTCAGTCATTTGTTTGATTTGTATAAATCAATCAAGTTTATTTTCAAGTACCTTTTTCATACGCTATGGATCCTGCAATAGCTTCCAAAAATGTGGATTTTCCACTTCCCACATGACCGCAGATTCCAATAAAGCTGCCCTACAAAGAATCAGAATTTCTCATTCCTCAAAACAATTGAAAATCATGGCATTCATTTGATATTGCTCGTTCATAAATTACTTACCCGTTTGATAGTAATATTCAAATTTTCAATCTGAAACGTTGAAAATTCAGATTCAGTACTACCCATGAGTTTAGCAGCATCATCCTTCTGCCTTTTGACTTTGTTCTTTCCCTTCCGAATCTTTTTACTGGCCAAGTACTGTCCACTGTCGCCATTATTAGCCCGACGAATCACAGTCACATTTTCACATTCTATAGAATTTTCCATGGCTTCATCAACACAATGTGTCTCTCGACTTTGGGTCTCTGGGAGAACTAATATTTCCTGTTGGGGTAAAGAAGATACATGACATATTGAAATGATTGAAGTGAAATAAGATGAATATAAAGTCATTTAGAATGAATCTTTTTCACAATTTAACCTGCACGTGGAATGTACTACGTGTAATCAGTGTTATTAAAAAGAGGGAAGGGGAGGGGTGATTTGTTTTCCTCAAATTTTGATACAGGTAAATCACTTGACGTGACATTGAATGTTTTGTACAGTCATAATTTTGTTTATCAATGAATTACGAAAATATAAATTATATTTAACCTCCAGTCTCTTTGCTGCGAGGGTGAAAGAGTGTTTATCATCAAGAAGTATACTGATTGTTCGGGTCGCGTAAGAAAACAGGGAAAACAAGAACAGTGTCGTGAAGCCCTGTTGTGGAGCAATCAATCAAATCTTGAAGAGCATATTTATTTATATCCTGTGTGTCATTTTTTTAATTCCCCAAATTTTAAGTACGTAATTTTGTGAAGCAAATTGAAGCAACCAAGTATAATCTTCTTCTACAGTAATTCAATGCAAAGGAGAAGCATCGTTTCAGTTTGCACTGAGTTGACTAACTGGACAAAATGAGACAGTGTGCATATAAGGTGAATGATTTAAAATGAAATGGACAGGGAAAGAAGAACTTGTATATAGGCTATACAGTAATTAAGAATATGCAACAATTAAAGCAGTTCCCCAAAATTTACCCTACTAAATGCAATTACCGAATTACCATATATCAAATATACGAAATAATGTCAAGTGTATACATTGTCTGTGAGTGTAAATGGGGGACAAACGGGAAATTACTGGGAGAAAGATAACATTACAAAAATAATAAAATTACATGAGGAAGAAATCAAGAAGGAAAATAAAAATAAACCTGAATTCGTTGAATTGAAATTAGACTTTCTAAGTAAGCACGAAAACCAATGCGGACAGTGTTCAACGTTGGGCGAATGCGACCAATGTACAATGCAACGACGCAGAATGCCTACAAAAAAGGGTGCAGTCCATCCGAACCATAATTAACAAAAATAAGTAATTGCAAGCTTTGCCCAAATTGACAAAGAAAATAAAGTACAATAGACACAGGAAGATGCGTACACATGAAAAGCATTGAAAGAAATTGATACAGAAATGAAAGTTAAGCTAAAAAAGCCAATTAGTTGCATGTGACAAAAAAAGAAGACAGATTGCTGTACCTGGGCCGGTGTCAAATCATTACCAGCATTTATGTACAAAATAAACGTGATGATGGCTCCCACATGAGGAAGCATTGGGCTCAAAACGATGCTAAAACTGTGCAAAATCTGACTTTTTCAGTCAAAAAGACAATGGTATGATTAAAATGTAGTGGATCATCACAAATCATTCTTTAAAAACATTAAAAGTTAATAGTCACACGTACTTTATAGATATCTACAAATACCTTTTGAGCAAGTACAATTTTTCTACACGACGTGTTTCTTCACAATTGGAATAGACAACATTTAGCACATTTAGTGAATGAGATACACCTCCATTTGTAATCAGACTGTCAAATGAAAGTGAAAGCAATTTACATACCAATAATGATTCGTGCAAAATACTTCTCCCAAGCAAACATCTTCAAAAATTTTAAACTATGGAGAGACTGGGAAAGATACATGACCCTGGAATCCTTTGCATTGATGGATAATCGTTTGAGTGAGGCACTCCCCTTAGCTAGTAAAAACTAAAGATGTAAAAGACAATATTATTAGTATCTTAGTATATACCCCGAAAAAGATGAGATGATTGATATTAAATAAAATAATTCACCTGGACTGGGTAAGACAGTGGAAAGACAAGCATCCCTACCAGGGAAATGAATCCTAGTTCCCATGCAATGTACATTGCTCCAAGTGTAAGTATAAGTGGACCACCAATAGCAACCTGTAATTATTATCGTATGAGAGTCTCACAATGAGATCCATCAACTCATAATAAAGTTTAGAAAATATGAAAACTGACCTGAGTTGCAACAACAACTTCATATATCCGGTGGCAATCAGATGAAATGAGATTAAGTATCTAAAGTAAAATAACATTCATATTTAAAATTAGTTCATCCACGTAATAATAATGATGACCAATACAAAGTCATGAAAATAATAATTACTTTGGCGGCATAGCTGTCATTAATGTTAGCTAGACGAAAGAGCTTTCTGTATACAAGACCCATACTTGCACTCTTAAGCCTAATTGCAGTCCTAAAATTTGAACATGAAAATATTCATCAGAATAAATTAAAACAAATGAAAATGAAGTCAAACAAATTTCATAAAATAAACTTTTTATACCTGTAGCTAAGAGCCCATGTCAAAGTAAAGAAAAATACACGAAAAAATTCACAAAGTATCAATAGTGAGACACGAAGTATTCCATCAATTAATTTTCCATTGGGATCTGAAGCATAGTCCAAAACTCTCTTCAGAAGTATTACCTTTGTAAAAAACAAAATATAATATGATGATTGCTTTGTAAAAGTACTGTATGACAATAAGAGTTATTTGAGGATATGAACTCACAGATGAACAAAACCCCAAAATAATTGCAACAAGAAACACACAAGTAGTAAGAAGAACGGAAGTACGAGCGTACTGCCACAGGACATATCCAAATCTTGCACGATTTTTCAGAGCTAACTCCTTGGTCCACAACTGTTCCAAATTATCGGTATTTTGACGACATGCTTCTCTCTGTGATATCCGAGGGATTGACGACAGTTGTAATGGTTCTCTGTATGACGAGTACATGATACTCGATATCCAAGAGAAAGTTGCATATGACCACCATCCAGCAGAGTCTACAGGATGTTTATCATATTTTCCACTATGTGCTATTTGATCTCTAACATCGTCCCGGTCATTTCTGTAACAGAATAAGAAGCTCATATATTTTCACATTCAGAATAAATGCAAAAACGAGAATTTGATTTTTACGATTGTAGGAATTTGTCAAGGGGCAACCGATGGAATAGAGAGAAAGATTCTTCCTTGGCTCTCGTGACGTCATCATTGTACAAGCTCTCTCGCACTTACATGTGTATACATATATCAATTTCCAAATTTTTTTTTTTTCGTCCAACTTTGATGTTTTGCACACACACATACTTTTTGAAAGTTGATCACATAATCATCACAGATTTTTAAAAAATATAAAATACGAAATTTTTTTTAT
>WJFB01002411.1:0-19569 GCA_009870185.1 Pygmarrhopalites habei
TAAAAAAAACTCGTGTCCTTCCTCTACAAGTGACTTTTCTAATTTTGACAATATCTCTGTCCATTCAAAAATGCCGAATTCTTCATATCCAGTCGTCAATTAAAAAATACCCTGTATGTGCAAGCAGGGTAAATGGAAAGAAAACCAAGTTAAGTTCCTGTAGTTTGAGCCATACAAATTTGGTTAATCAATTAAGGACAAGGGAGCACAATATTGAAAGTTAGTTAATGAGGCAAAAAGTGACCCAGAGGTATGACATATTTACAGAGGATATACTAAATAACTTATTTAAAATAAGTATGCAGTCAATTTAATTCCTCTATAAATATTTAATATTTTCTATCAAATCATCAAAAAAACAGTGTATTTGTCTGTCTCCACTGTCTTTTGATCACATTTCTTCTCTCTTCGTCCCTCTTAATTATTACATTTCAGTTTAATTAATATATTTATCTTCATATTATTGCTTTCACAAACCCCTCTATTATTTCTCTGTTTCTCTCTACATCTCTCTATCTGTGAATGTCTTTTCTCTTGTGTTGACTTACACATTTTGTGTTTTTAACAATATTCAATATATAATATAAGTGTGATTGTTGGTTCGTTTATTTAATTTTCTTTTTGAAAAAAACAAAAAAGAAGAAAAAAAAGTGAGGACATTTGTCATGGTTTTATTGACCCGGGTTTTGGGTGAGGTTAGATGGTGGCGGTGGGCCGAGACGATTGGTCAAACAGTCCTCAAAGGAGTCAACGGATGGAAGTCTCAATTCCATTTCATCAGACAGCAGCAGGTCAAAATTTGACTTTTCAAAAATGAATCTCCCTTTCTGTATGCATTTGAACTCTGACTGTCTGTGTTATATAAAACAAAAAAAACAGAATATAGTGTGGTCAATTATTGTTTTTGCCACTTCCTCTCGTATGTCTCGTATACTTTTCACAAAAACGAAATTTATAATATAATTACTTATACAACACGAATATAGTTTGCTAATGAAATATTTACCCTGGAACAATTGAACCATTTGACCCTAGCCGTGGAGAATCGACCTCGGTGATTCAGATAAGCCCAAAATTTCCAACAGGAAACACCGTCTTGACCGATTTTTTGACCTCCAAAGGTCAATAATTTAGAATTTTTTCTCCCCGCGTTCGCGACGACCATGTCGAACAGGGAATATTTAAGCATTATTTTGCTGACATTTTTTTTCTCTGGCCAATTTCTCGTTTTCGTTATGTTATCTCTCTGTTTAATTACGTTGTCGAGAACTCTTTGACATGACAAAACAAAAAATTTTAAAATGACAGTAATATCAATTTTTAAATATTTCATTGTGCCGACGAGAAGGAAAGAAATTCTAATTAAATATCTTCGAAGGTCAAATGTGGAGAATCGCCGAGTGAGACTGTAAAGTTGGGGTCAAGTGGATTGCCCTGCAGGGAAGAGAAGCGTTAGCGACTCTTATTAGCTATAATTATTTTTATCTTAACAGTGAAGTTTAACTGCTACATATATGGGACATGCGTATAAATAAGTATAATTACGATTTCTCTATATGTGTTTGCATGCATGTTTATCTGTTCACACTCTCACCAATTCTTCATGTTTCCTTGTAATTATCAAAGAGTAGCTCAAAAGAAAATTATTAATGTCAATTTTATGTAGCCCTCCGGATTTGCAAGCAAAGAATAATAGTATTGAGAATGGGCTTGAGAACATTTGTTTCTCACAAATTGTCTATTTTTTCAAAAAAACAACAATATTTTTTGAAAGGTCTGCTGAACAACTTCCAACTTTCTCCTCTCTTTCTCTTGTCTGTTGCATTTAATGTGTAATAACTTTTTAAAAGCTCAATTGATTGTTGATGTTGTGGTGCTTGTTTCCTCTCTTTCTCTCTCTGTCTCCGTTGTATTGCTTGTCTGCGTAAAGAAAACATAAGGCAAAGAAAATTTTATGCAGATAATCGGTGTGTGGGATCGAGGCATTCACAGTTACTCTTTAAATGTCTTTCAGAGGGTATGTCATATTTGTAGGATCTGTAATATTAATTGTGCATCCATCGTACTCTATCTTATAAGTATTCTATATTATAGTGAGTCTATCTGTGTATTCAATCGTACACTTGATGACTGTACGGATCTAGATTCATTACTAGGATCCTTTACAAAATGTACACATCCAAACCACCAATCACCACCTCCACAATCTGATTCTTTTTTCATTGTACTTTCTCCTCATATTAATATCCAACTACCCAACTTTCTCCAACAATACTATGAACTCATTATAGGTTAACTGTGATGAATACAAACCACTATAATACTGTACATTTTCCTCTTCATTCTATCTCTATCTCTCTATCATTAGCTGTCTCAAAATATATCTTGATGTGATTGAGCATTCATTCCATGGACATTTTTTTCATTTGGACTTTCTCTTGCAACTTTCTCTCTCTATGATAAACACACACACATATATATATCCCTCCCCCCTTCATCCTTCTGATTTCAATGAGACAGTTAATCACTCTCCCTCTATATTTATACCTCAACCTCTTTCTCTCTGTTTCATTCTGACGAGACTGTGTGATTTTGTGTGTTGAATCTTCAAAAAACACTTTTTCATCTTTTCTTTTGACCTATCCTTCACTATTTTTGCTGACACTGTATCACACTCTCATAATGCATAATTGTCTCGCACATCCCCTCTCTCTCTCTCTCTCTCTCAAAATAAATCAAATAAAAATAAGAGTTGTCAACACTTGTTCACTTCACTTGTTCTTCAATTACCCTGGTGTACCCTGACCCTTGACCTCAATGTCAACCTGTACCTTTATATCTTACTTAATGGTTACTTTTAAAATTTTATTGCTATTCAATTTTCTCAATTAAAATTGAGTGTAAAAACTTACAATTTATATTTTATTTAACTATTAACTATTTTATTAGACAAAGTAATACCATACAGTAAATTTTTTTCTCTTGTACAATTCCTATTTATCTTAGATAGAATTTTCTATAACCTCTTCTCTATTTCTAGTTTTGAAATCTATTTATATATATAGAAAAAGTATGTGTACAGTAAAAACAGAGTTCTTTTCAACCTTTTTCACTCTTCTATTTCATAACGAATAGAATTTTTTATTCAAAATTATTTTTTTGTATGCCAATTAAAATGTTGAGAAATTATATATGAAAGATAGTTATCTAAGACTCTAGGAAGAGATTTAGGATAATATAAATATAGTAACCCCTTTTTTTCTCCTAAATAATTAAACAATAGTTTAGTACTCACGCCACGATGATAATGTAAATGATCATTTAGCTCTAAAATTGGAGTACACGGAGATTCATTTTGACTTTGTTTTGGGATAAAAAGTAGTTGGGTCCCGAGATTGGGTGGGACAGGGGATGCCGGACACATCACTGACTTTATTGAGGGGCTGGGACCTGGACAACTAGTTGGACGACAAGTGTTGGCATCCCCAGCTCTTGGTGACATTCAGCTCAGCCTTTGTGATCGAAGAGGAAATCTTGAAGTGGAAGTCATTCGGGCCAGAGGGCTTCAAGCCAAGACTGGCTCCAAAGTAAAATATTCACACACCCAATTGTTCAAAAATGGGGTCAACTTTTTATCAAATATTAAAATTGAACATTAAAATTTTACAGATGACTCCAGCGCCTTATGTCAAAGTCTACCTTGTAAAGGGGAAACGATGTGTAGCAAAATCAAAGACGGGAATTGCACGACGAACCCTCGACCCTTTATATCAGCAACAATTAATTTTCCGTGAGAAATATGAAGGCTGCATTCTCCAGGTATGTCGGCATTCCTTATCTTGTACATTTTTCGTGAATATATATTCCCAAGCCAAGTAATATATTTTTTAAATGAAAATGTTCTGATATTTAAACAAATTTAACTTTTAAAAAATATTTTAGCCGACTGTTTGGGGTGACTACGGACGCATCGAAGGGAAAAAAGTGTTCATGGGGGTAGCACAAATTATGCTGGATGATTTAGACTTGTCAAATATTGTCATTGGTTGGTACAAACTCTTTGGTACTTCCACACTAGTAAGTTTTCCAATCTTTTCTCGTTTTTTTAAAAAACACGTTTTGCTTTTCTTGTGACTTTCTTTGGAGCTTCTACTTTACTTTCTCCCTGTCGTCTCGAGGTTGATGATTTTTATGCAAATGTTTAAAATTGATAGTGATGTCGATCTTAAGTACGTACTCTGTGTTCATTTGTTTTCTGTTCTTCGTGCTTTTTACGACCCTTATACTTAAATCTATGATGAATATATTATTTATTTATTTATTTAACGTCCGTTTGTTATGCCAGTGGCTCATACAGACAAGATGAATATATTATATTTATATTGTTCGTTTTAGTCAGAAAATGTGTGTTTTTGTGTGTGTCTAAAGTGTGGGATTTTTTTGTTGTTTCTCTCTCTCTTCCATCTTCTATTTAAAGGTGTAAAGGCAGAGCTGTTGCTGTTGTTGTGATACTGCTGCAAAAAAATGCATTAAAAAATCTGTGCTCATTCATTGTCTTAATTCATGAAGATTCCCCTTTGAGAATCAACAATGAGTCCAGAGGATGAGGAGGATGATGATGAAGAAGCAAACATCAGACGCCTATCTGGCGATGACAAAAATAACAAAGAAGATGATGATGTGGTCAATTTGACCTTCCTCTCTCTGGCCCTTCAGAATCCTGATCAGCTCAAAAAATAAAGTGACGATGACGAAAGACGGAGACGCGTTTATGTCGGCGGTATGTGCGTGACTTGGCATGCGGTGACTCCTCAATTTTTTCCAGAGATTTTTTCACTTAGCACATTTAACCAACAACAAATTTTTAAAAACACAAAAACCCATTAAAATATTATTATTAGTGTAAGCTGTTATTTGTATAGTACATAATATTATATACTTCATAAGATCAGCCTACTTACTAAAACCGAATGGGTAGAGAAATCACACCATAATTTTAATATCGACTTCCGTGAACAGGTTCACAGTCTAAAATCTTGTAAGAAAAAATAGATAATTATTATGTAAAGGAAAGAAATCTACAAAATGATATATTAACAATATTATGATTATCATAACTTTACAAAAGAATCATTTATATATATTTAAAGATATATCATATGACACACACACTATTATAATAGGGGAGGGGAATGAGGACTTTGTCCTCGTCCTCTTCGCAAAATATAACATCCTTCCAGTTTTTCAGTTATTGCCACTGTGTTAGTAATTGATTTAAAATATTGTCACTCACAGTTTAGCTAAAGGAACTTGTGTACCTATACAATTAATCACAATATTTTTCATTTACTTGTACTGTACAAGTTGTACATATTATATCTAATGCTAGTACAATATAATGATACATTATGGGGAAAGTCTTTATTAACAAGGAGAAAAGTGACTAACTTGTTACAAAACTCAAAAAGTTTTTTCTTTTCCATTCCAAAAAAAGCATTTTCAGTTTTTTTATTCTTTTCTGAAGAAAATTGCTCAATCATTCCAAGAAAAAGAGTATGTACCTTAAAATCCTACGTAAATAGTTGATCATTAACATATTTACGATAGGTACACATTTACAATCTAGGTTAATTTTTTTGATGTAAAACCAAGTAATCACAGAACAACTCAACTGAAAATTTCAGTCTGAAATAGAATGCCTAATTTTCTTCTTTCCACAACTACAAGTACAGTAGACACAAACAATCATGATGAATCACTAATTAAACTTATCCATCACGATGAACCCGACTAATATAATCATGGACTAAACTAATTATGTAGGTTATGAGTATTATTAAATTTGCACAATTGTACAATGTAAAACAAAATTGAAAATCTGGTTTAGAGTGAAAAAATCTCAATTTAATCGGTTTTACTCAATATGCTCTCGAGAGATCTCTCTTCCACACGTTACACACACACACATTACACAAACACAACACACGCACAACAGCAAATTAAATTGTATGGATGACAGGAGAAAGTGAATAAAAGGGATTGTTATCATAGTTGAAAGTATTGATCATTCAAAGACTATCGATTTCTAAAATAGTTGACGGATTAACTCAAGTAGTCATTTTATTTAATAACTTTCGGAACAAGGGAAATAATCAGTTGTTTCTGTAATGTAAAGTAATTACTTGAGAACAATCAAATGTATTTACTTGACAGAGACTACTCCGAGTACATTGAGCCTAGGTCAAAAAAACTACAAGTACTAGTAATTCAGTAAAGTGAAAGTCATCCATTCCAAACTTTTAAAACGTAGAATCAATCAAGGTGAAGAGTAAAAGATTATATTGTAATTAAGTAAACAGGTCCATAATTTCGTATGGTTTCATTCACCATGGCACAATCGACCGATATAATTTTTTTTGGACGTATCGGGACCCAAATAGACTAAAAACCCCGAAGGCGACCTCAGTAAACCCAATTTGGCTTCAGAAAAAATTTTAAACTGATTTTTTCATGCTTTTTTTTTGTAAAAAATATTTTTTTTCTTTCTGCTTTCCGCAGTCACTATTCTACTCAGAGACCTCAATAAATTATTCTAAACGTGCTTTTAACGTCCCAGATGCATTTAAAAGTCAATATCAGGTTGCTTCGAATTTCATGGATTTTAACTCCATTTCTAAATCATGATTCATGACCACAAACCACATTAAATTAAAGATTGTGGTACAAAGGTACATGATTTTGTGTTAGTACTAGTATGTATTAGTAAAAGTTATTAACCTGTTTACTTATGGGCTCTGCGGACAAGTGGAACGAAGTTCCGCTTGTTATACTACATAATTAATTATTATTATATGGGATCACGGTGATTATTTTTCTATAGGGTATTTAAATTAAAGTAAATCAGTTAATAAAGAAATCAGCCACAGTTTTAGATAAGTAGAGTTATTATAGTTCTACTTAACTCTTTGCTCTATTGGAAAAAGAATTAAAAATTACAGTGTTCCTAATTAAAATAGATTTTTAAAGGAAAGGATCCTAGGTTCCCTGCCTGTATGGACACATGATGATTGTTGTGAGAAGGGATTGTGTCCACTGTGTCAATTATGCTAGTATTACTAAATTTATACGATGACTGTTACACTCTCATTTTCTAAATATAATACTAGGTAAGTAGGTAGAAATCAGGGAATTTATGTTGGAACTGGTGAGGATCCCTTTCGAAGTCTGGCGACAGAAAGTGAGAGTGAGAGAGAAAGTAAAAGATGAAAGTTACAAAACACTAGAATACAGGGAAGCATAAAGATAACACACACACAATTCGCATCCATCCCACAAAAAACATGAAGAACCCTCAAAAGAATTCCTCAGAAAATTGAACTTGAATATTTTTTGAGTTTCAAACCATTCTTAAAATAATGGATGTTTTATTCGAAGAAAAAATGATCATGTGAGTATAAAAACATTTTAAATACAAAGGTAAAGTGAAAGCACAAACAGATACATAAAAAAGATTTGAGGCTACTTTATATCAAATGTAATAGGAGAAAAATGTTTAAAAATGTATTTTGATGAAAAGGACAGTTCTGGAGAAAAAACTATTTTTTCTGTCAAATTACTTAAAGTCTATAATATGTTGAACAATTTATTTTTCAAAAAACAGATTGCATTATGATTGTATAAAAATTATATCTGCCATTTTTACTGTTAGTTTAAAAGGGGAGGGATGGACAGAAACTATTTAATTATGATGGAAAGGATGGGAATGAAAGCGCAAATTGAGTTTGCTGTAAAATTATATATCATCATCACATCCAAAATTACACATTAAAAAAGTAAATAGGAGGGGGAGGGAATATATTAAAGAATTCTTGTACACACACGAAATGAAAAAAATGGTGCTTATACATATACATAGATGATAAAGTATAATGAAATGAATTAGTATAAATAAAAAATACACATTATATTGTGCGAATTTATGGCTATGCTATTTAAATATAATTTGTATAGATCTCGGCATTAAAGGGACAATGGAAACGCAGGCAAGTTTTTACGTTTCACCAAATAAATTCCTCCTACTCACTCAAAACACACTCACACTACTATGACACACTATCTAAATGTACTAATGAACTAAATGATACTTAAACACGATTAACCACAAATTTGTGCTTAACAAACAATATCTTACTTTTCTTTTTATCAAGGAATACATTGCCAGAGACTATAGGGAAATTAAACATGAGGGAAAGGAGGAGAAAGTTTTTTTTTACTTTTATGTTGCTCAATTTGTTTGTATCTAATTCAGTAAATTGTTGTCACAATTCTCAATTCCGACATCCCTTAATATTTGATACACATATTCTGTACCACAAAAATTTTAGAAAATGAAAATGTTTTTTCTAAAAAATTAATTTGAATTCAGTTCAAAGATTATTTGGATGAATTGCTTTTACTTTAGAAAAAGAAAATATATTTATATGTCAATTAGAGGTCCTCAATCATGAATCCTTCCTCAGAACCTATTATAAACTTGACACAAGATATGTATTTAAATTTAAATAATGACGAAAAAATGGACATTCACGAACTAGCAGCAAACTAATAATATACCTACTACAGTTACATAAATTTACTACAGAGACATGAGAGAAAAGAAGGAGAGTTTATGAAGACTAGGGATTGAGTTGAAATTCTTCTTCTTCTTGATGATGATGTAGCCATAATAGTCATACAATTTTAAGATGTAGGTCCAGTGTGCAAAACATTTTTTAAAAACAACAACATGAGATCAACAACACAGTTATAATGTTATAGAAGTTTTTAAAAGAAAAAAAGAGTAAATGAGCTAGAATGCTACTGTGTTTAACTTACATTAGGGGCATTATTATTCAAAAATGAAAGAAAAGAAAAGAAAGGATACAATATTATAAGAAATCCGTACTACTGCACCCTTAATTTCAGTGGTAGACAGGCACTCTTGTAAAAGGTCCAGGGCATCTACCACTGCTTTTTCTTCATGCTAAACTTGTAATATCTCACACAAAACAAAACAAATCAATCAATTACTACAATAAACAACAAAAAACCGTATCCTTATTATTACATAAACTTGAAATACACATTAGGGTATAGTTGTAAGAGTATTAAATCTAGAGAGATGGGGTATTTACAATTCTTAGGGATATACTACTACTAGGAGGGCTAGACCGTATGGATCTTAATAAATTTCATTGTTCTTATATATATAATTATTATTATATTCTATATATGATTATTTTCAATTTATAATTTATAAAAAAAATATATCTACTACATACATAACTTATACATACTTACCTACATTAATTTAATGGTGCGATTAGCATCATCGATTTTAGCATGTGAATTATGAAGTAACATATTATATAGCAAGTGTATAAAAGTACGAACCTAACATTGTATTGAAATTTGTAGAGAAAACAGACCAGACGTAAATATATATAATGTAATAATAATGGATAAATATATTACTAGGGTAAGGTAAATAGGTAATTTTTATTACACAATACTTTATAAAGTAAAACTAAGATTATGAACTAGTATAAGTTATTATACAGAATGCGTAGAATAAAGTTATTACGGTTAAATTGTACGACGATAATAGATATAATATATATATACGTATATATACAACGGATACGGGAATCGATAACGGATACGATATTCAAGAGGAAAAAACCAAAAATCAAAGTAAAAAAAAGAAAAAATATGATCATTATATGACGTAAATGCTGATGATAATTATAATTATGATGTAAAATATGGTTAAGGAACTACGTATAATATATATATGCATTGTTGCATTTTTTTGTTGTGCAAATTTAAGGTTACATACTTTTCGTATTGTATCACTAAATACACAGCACACTGTGTATGATACACATAACCATTAAGTCCATGAACATCAACATTGTGTAATCAGATTTGTAAGAAGAAGAATAAATATAAATTTATGCAATCGCATATAAGCCTGGGGTTCTTTTTTCTCCTTCGATATACATAAGTACATGAAATGTACGAGTGTGAACTTTCATCTAACAGTCATAAATTGTGATTCATAAGTTTTGTCACTACAAAAGGCAGAACAAATGAGTAAATGTAGTCATGGATGAAAAATCCCGGATAATATCAAAAGCCGAAGCTGAATGAATTGAAAACTCGGAGAAAGTTAACTTTCACCACTTGCCACTACTTCTGTTGTACGTTGTACTTTCAAATTCTATTGCTGCTGCAACCAATCAAATTTGTCTACAACATTTACTCGACCATTATTAGATGGTTGAAGAGCTTAAGATCCATTTTTGATCAAAGATCATTTTGCACACTCGGTTACTGTGTCCGTTAACAAAAACTCCGCATTATTTTTTATTATCCATTGACCATTATAGACTTATACCAACTCATTGTTCAACATTGATACATGGACACTGCAGAAGACGTTTTTTTCACATGTTCCTTTAATGTTTCATTCATATGCGGTGAAACTATAGAATGGGCCTGAGCGAGTGCAAAAGTGTTAAATATGATGGAAATAAGTAGCTATGCAATATCATGTCCACAAACATTAAAATGCTTGTAGACAAATAAAGTGGATTGCACAAGAAAGTGAAAAAGACTTTTCGACGCTAAAATGACTTTGAGAATTTATTGATAGTCACTCCTCTATTTACAATCATATGCGGACAATATGTATACATGATGGAACGACGTTTTGTTTTCAACAATTTTTGAGTACACAGTTCGTCCATTCTCATCAATTGTATATATACTTACACACATGGAAGAAATATGTTGATCGTCATCATTAATAATAATAATTAATTATTATTTCATATACTGTTATTTACATAAAATAATATCAGTAAAATGTAATTATTATTTTTAGTATATATATATTTAATATATGTATGTTATGTGTATATCATAATCATTTAAAATGTAATTTCGATGAATATAACTTAATCTTTAATCTCGGAATACATTTTCAAATATACTGCTCATGTTCATCATTAGTTTTTTTAGTTCATACATCGTTATAGGATAGTATAGGTTTTCTACATACTGTGGGTGTATACTTTTACTCTTCTATTCTTTTCTTTTTTTCCAAGTTCATATGATTCTTTAATTTTTACAATGTTTCCCCTCATTTTTATTTGAAAACAGGTTCAGACTCAGACTATATTTACATAATTACTTTTTTTCACTTTTTCTTTCTCTCACTACACCTTTCTCTCGCTTGTCTCTCTGTGTACATGTTTGTTCGTACGTTTAGATACTCAAATTTTTTTCTTGTTTACTTGGTAATGATTTATACATTATAGGATTATGCAGCTTAATTAATATATATATATTGTTTTTTAGAAGGAATCACTAAAATCATGTACTCTCGTCTTGCACCTTCTGTTATATTTCTCATTGTCAATTTGATCCTACACAATTCATTTTATTGTATTGTAAATTTTTTTTCTCTTTGAAATCTACTTTCCAATTCTCATTTTGATACTCTCCTTCCTCTTTCCCCTTTCAATTCTCTCTCACTCACTTTCTTTTTCTTTTCTAATTCTTTCCCGTCTCCCCTATATTATCATTTCTCTCTTTACAATTTGGTTAAAGTCTATTCAATCTTACATGTATGGCTAATTAATATACTCTATTTCTCTCCATCTGCATCATTTAACATTCATTTTCCCATAAGAATGCACACGAGTGACCTTTTTCGTTTAATTGTCAAGTTTTCATTCCATAGTTTTGTAGAATTAACATTTGATAGGTAGATAATATATATATATCATATATTATATACAATGTGTATTAGTACGATTTTCAATGCTGCAATCACAACTCACAACTTTTTTCTTAAAGTTTTGTGTAATCCAAAAGAAAAAAAAACAATGAAAATACAATTCAATATTGAACGACATTACATATGGACTGACAAATGGGGGTTTTTAATTTTTACGCTACACCTATACAAATGTAAACTGTATGTATGTCGAGGCATCAAATTCATTGAATTTTAATGGTGATTCAACTAGCATAATATTTCTCAAGTATATAAATATATGTGTGTAATAATAATGTTTGTTCTATTCTGTTCATACATAGATTATTAATGTAGAATAAACAATCTCACCACTTTTTGACAACTTGATGATGGGGGAAGTAATAAAAAGTGAAAGTAATGAAAGGATAAATAAATATGTCCACTTCAAAACTAACTAATCACGACAGAAAGGAGGAGGTGGGAAATGATGTGTGTGTGTTTTTAGTGAAACTACCTACCTAAAATACTTTGGGTATTTTTCAGTAATCATTATATGATTGAAAAATGGAGGGGTGGTTGTTCAGGGCTTACTTTTCCTTGTTGTTGTTGTTTTTGTTGTGATTGCAAAGAAAAAGGAGGATTTTTTAGCTTAATTAATTATTGTAAAGTGTTTAGGATTTGGATCGTGAGTCAGATCAAGACGCTCAATTATACATGTTATAATAGATTATGTTGTATAATATATATATTACATAATATATTATACATTCTTCTCACTGACTACTACTACTAATTTTTTCATTTAGTTATAATATAATATATACTCTTTAAACCAGACGTGATTGATGTTCCGTGTGGAGTCATATATATTTTCTTTTGTAGTTTACCAGTAATGTTGTTCCTTTCAAAAGCCTATAATTTTCATATGTTTTTATGTTGTATAATGTTTTACTTCTCTCTTCTCACTCTCATAATAGATTCATTAAGGTGTGTGTATAATTAGTAGATATTTCCCTTCCTCTTTTTTGTGAGCCCAAATTAACTTTCTATATGTATGTTAAGTGAAAGTATGATGATTGAGGGTTGACATTGTCGAATTTCCTGCTATGTCTCATAATAATACATAATAATTATTATTTAGGGATTGTAATTGACAATTTTTGTTAATATTATGTTTATGATTGTGTGTATTCATTCGGAATATTTCAGGAGGGTATACTGTGTGAACAATGGCTTTGAATATGATTTCCATTCCATTTTCTTCCTCTTTCTTCTAAGACATTCTGTCATTTTTAGCTAGTTTAGTATTGTGTGTGGGTTATACATGTTTTTTTCTCCTTTCTTTCGTTTTTCTGTATCTCTATGTAGGTTTTTCTTTTCTAAATGATATCAAATTTACGGGCCGCTAGAAGTAAAAGAACGAGGCCAATGACCCCCATAACAATCATCATCTAAAGATAAAAGAAAAGAATGTTTTGCTCATTAGTGATTCATTAAATAATCCAAAAATGAATCACGACATTTATCTAATGTATTATGTACCTTCATATTCTCCAACCAAAATTTATTTTTCAACTTGCCAGCCTGTTTCTCAAATTGAGAGGCACCTTCAAGACAAAAAAATAATTTAAAAGTATTATATTATGTAAAATAAGACGTCATGGAATTAATGAGAAAATTCATGACATAAGCACCTTGCTGTAGGGCATCAGCTCTGTCATCTAATTCCGATAATTTTGAGTCTCTCTCCAAAACTTTCTCCACATTCGTCCTCATGATGTCCACCACCTCATCAACTTGGGCTTGGGTCTGTTGCAGTCTTCTCTGAGCTGCAATTTGTTGTGGAGTTCTTGGTCCTCCAACAATCCCGGAATCTCCATCCCCCCCGTCTTCGGCCCCACCCGGGGCAAGTCCACCAGTCGACATTATTCACTCTTCAAAATAATACTCTACTGTAGTGTACTTTGATTATTCCTGTGTGAGAGAGAAAACAAAAGGATCCATTCAACTACAGTGTAAGGGAGGAGAGAGAGAGAGAAAGTGATCCAATGGAAACTTACGTTAACTCGAAATTTGTTATCTTTGACCCCAAAGAGAAATTTCTTGGAAACAATTCCACTTGATCCAAATGCTTATTGCTGTAATGTTGTTTGGATTGACGTAGATTTTTCAACGTAAATCTGTTTTTTACGAGAGAGAGAGAGAACAAAAACATGGAATTTACAGTACAAGACACACACACACAGACAAATGTAATTCTAAAGTCAATGAGAGTCGTAAAGAGAGAAGAGTATTGAGAGGAAGGGAAAATTTTTGTCATTATTTTCCGGGGCATGCGGGGGTGGGATGACATTTAGTCGAGAGAAAGCAAAGGTGAGATGCGCGGACTTTCTCTCCCTTCCTCTCGTCTTCCTTTCACCCCTTTAATATCTTATCAACAACAACATCATTAATGACCTTTCACTTCACTAGGTCAGGTTTTTTTAAACAAAAATTTTAAAAAATTCTTCACTACCATCCAGTTCACGTGTGTCATAAAAAGTTTTCACATTTTTAAAAAAACCGATTCTAAATAAATAAATGAATAAGATGTTGAAAAGAAAAGAAAATAGAAATCTATGATACATTTGTCTAGTCCACTACTCTCTCCATTCTTTCCTCTTGGTTAATAATAATTTGTATTAAAAACGGGTGTGGAGAATAAGGTGGTTTACCTGTATTAGGGCAATTTCATAAAATAAATTGGATTACCTCGGACTTTCTCGTCCTGGAGCGTTCTTTGTGTAATTTTCTTAAAGTCACACTTGTCCTTTATTGTGTGTGCGTGGTGTGTGGGAAATGACGAGTGAAAGTGTGTACTAAATGAGGAGGAGGAGGAGGAGGAAGAAGAAGGAGGAGAAGAAGAAGAGAAAGAGAAGAAGAAATTTGGATAGTTACAGTGGATGCATTTATAAGTAGGTTGATATTTATTTGGATTATATATACATGAATTAGTGTATATAGAAAAAAGAGAGAAAGTGAGATAGAGTGTGTGTGTGTGTGGAAGATAGCTAAAGGTTATATAAGTAGAGATATATGCTTTCTTCTCCACTCACGTCGTCGCACACAAATTCTCCTTTGCTCGAACAACAAAATGAACAGCTCGAGAAGGAAGGAGGGTGGAGGAAGCCAAAAAAAATTCCACAAAAATTAATGAAATATTATCAAAGAGATTTTCCTGGCTCTCAGTCAAACAAACTAGGTTGGTCGTACATTTGGGGAAACCACCGTGGTTTTTAATGCTTCCCTACCCTTTATGTGTCCACCCTTAAATGTAGTTGATGTTTAACAAGTGAAATTTTCCAATATGTGGGTTAAGTTGAAATTGTGGCTCACTCACTATGTGTGTCTGTGTGTATGTATGTATACTTGAACGTATGTGTGACAGAGAGGGGAGAGGCACAGGGTGGTTTGGCAAGTAAAATCGAAATGCGGCGGATTGCGGATTTCGGGGCAACTCGGTGTCCTGCAAAAAGGGGGTGGGGGAATGGCTCCATGGTAACCCGAAAAACAAGAACACACACACACTCTCTCTCACTCTCGTCTCGTACCGCTCTCTCTTACCCGAAATACCCGAATTCATTCAACCTTTCTCTTTGTGCCAAGCTGTGATCGATCCATCGTCCCCGACTTTCGGAGTAAACTTTCGCTCTTTGGAATTTCATCATCTCCTCCTCCTCCTCTCCTCTCTTCTTGTTCCCATCCCACCAAACTCTCTCTTCTTCTCTCTTTCAACATCATATGCTTTCTCGGTCTGGTCTTTCTCTCTCCTCCCCTCACTTTCTCCAATGGCTTACTGTGTGTGACTGTTAAATACACCTCGCTGACTCATGAAATGGTACTCCATGGCTATTTGCATACATTCATCAAACTTTCTCTTTGAAGAGCTCTTAGAGGAGCATTAACAAAAAAAATTTTATGGATAAGTTAACTAACTAATGGTGAATCGTCATCTCTCTCTCTCGTCCCTTGAATTTATCATCCGTTTTGTTATCATCGCGCAGTGAGTGGATAGTAATAATAGACAGAGGAAGAGATATTCATTCATTCATTATTACTATGGTGCTTACGAGGGATGTTCACCAAATGTCACCAATGAATTGTATTGGTGACTCAAGTCCCTATTGTACTACTTTTTCTCAAATAGAGATTACACTTTCTTTTTTTGTCATGTCACTCCTCACCCAAAGGGAACTGTAGCTTGCTATGTATTTATTTATTTTGGGTTGCGGTCTAACCCACATGAAGTGTGAGATTGTATATTTTGTAGAACACTTTGTGGCCAAGCTGAAAACGAACAAAATCTGTCTACATTTCTGTGCAGCAGAAAATATTTAATGTAAGCATTGAAGAAGAGTGATGAATCACTGGTGAGGGTCCCTCGTAGGTGCTGGTGGCGTGATCAAGGTGACCAATAGTGGGATAGAATTTGGCGCAAAACTCAATGTGAGGAGAGATTGCGAAGTTGAAGCAGGACAAGAATTTTGTTGTTCCTTGAAATTTAATTAATTAAAATAGTGGTTCCTTGTTAAAATTTCATCACTGTTGGTGGGGTCCGTATTATTGTTGCCAACCATGGCCACATCTGTGCCTGAAGAATCTGCGAGTGAATTGCTCAACGATGCAGTTCTTATGGACGACTTAGCACCCGACATTGATCTACTTGACGGTAAAATTTTTTTTGATTAACTTCTCAAAAGTTTTTCGTTATTTGAAAGAACAGACAATGACCAATTATTTATTTTGAACACATAAATTGTAGTTTGATTTAATTGTCAACTCCAAACTTGTTTAATTTAAGTTGCAAACTTTACACAAAATTATGAAAATGAATTGCGTCATAAATGTTATTATTATCTCACGAAGGATAGTTGATCGATTAATAATTTTCTGTAATTTGGTGTTACTAGAGACTGTATTTTTATTTTGTGCTTTGATGAAATTTGACAGATTTGCTAGGCTTTGGAGCTATGGATGTAGACTGGAATAGACTTGAGCCATCACTGATAGAAGAGCAATTAATTGAGGAACAAATGAGGAATAATATGGTGAGCATGGAAGATCCCTTGGCAGGTTTGTCGTCACCTCACCTTCATGACCTTAAATTAAATTCTAATACTCTGGAGACGACAATGACAACAACACTTCCCGTCGTCTCTCTCTCAACCTCCCTCCCCATACCCGTGCCGGTAATGGATGTCAAACCTATCATATTACCTGCTTCAATTCAGCCACAACCCATAACCATTCTGAGCCAGTCACCTCCAAAAGTTATGGACGTTATTCATCCTCAACAACAGCAACATGTCCAACCTCAGGGAACCACAAGAAAACTCATCAATCTACCCCTACTACAACCCGCAACACAACAGGGAATCAAATTGAATAATACAACTCCCCAAGGAACAATTTTCAGCCTTTCTCCTGGTGGACAATTGTATGGTCTAAATTTGTTGACCCCACTGACAGTCCTTGATAATAATGGACAAGGAGACAAGTTGCCCATGAAACGTCTTAGTCATCCAAATACAAACACAACAACTGCACCCCCACAGGTTGTCAAAAAGAAAGAAGCATCAAGGCGGACATCTCACAATGCCAGTAAGCGGACATGATAATTTTATGAAATAACACCATCACGATGTAACTTGTTATTACTTATGATGTCTCTCATCTTTTCATATTCTAGTTGAGCGTCGTTACCGTTCCAGGTATGTAATCAACTATATATTTTTTAAATAAAAAATTGAAATATGGTTCTATGTACTTGCACTTGTTGTTTTTGTTTTGTACTTTATATTGTCTGAAATTTAACGTTCGTTTCGAAACTATTTTCTTTGTATTTTCTCCTCTACGTACCGTTCCAGCATCAACGATAAAATTTTGGAATTAAAAGATCTCGTCTGTAATGATGGTAGTGAGAAAGTACACAAAGCAGCAATCCTTAAGTCGTCCATTGAAAAAATTCGATATCTCAAGAGTTGTAATGCCAGACTGGAGAAGGAGAATCGTATGTTGAAGAATGAACGAAGAAGTTGTCCAAATTGTAGAACTGAATTTGGAACAGAGTTGCGAGATTTACTCCACACACCTCCACATACATCATCCGAGAGTGACTCTTCTCTACCACCATCACCAGCTAGTGACGAAAGTCCCCGTGGATCAACAAGCCCAATTGCTCTATTTGCAAGTGAGTACAAATTCATTTGAATAGTAACATGCTACTAAGCAATTTTGTGTGTGTGTAGAAAAAGGAATGTTACTTTTCAACCTGTATTGCTATAACCTTACACCGATGATTCATCATTATGATGGTTATTTATGCTCTTTACTATGTTCTTACTATTCTTATTAACATATATAGACCAAGTAAGTAACATGTGGAACAAATGGCATATGTATGATACGTGCTCTGTAAGCATAAAATGTTTTGATTGTCAAAGCTCTTACCTTTCGTTTTTCTTGTATAATTCCCAGTTGCTGCAGGTTTATTCCTCATCAATCCTGTGTACAAAGTCGGTGATGGGATTATCGGTACTTCTGGAGTCAAGAGCCGAGTGGAAAGATCTATTGATGACATTGATATTAATTCTTCACCAAATTCCATGGGAGAGGAAGATGTTTGGAAACCAAGAATTATTGCATTGGCCATCAATCTTATTCTCTTTTTGATTTTGTACTTTATTTCGGGGAAATTATTTCCAAAAAGACACAAAAGAAGTACCAAAGCCTCCAAAATTTACCAATCTGGCAAAGTTGTGGAACTCAACAAGATGGTCAAATCAAAATCCAGGAATGCGGGTGAACGGAAAGCTGAATTGTTGTCAATTCTGTCATTTGTTGGATGCTGTAAACCTCCTGAGAATAGATTCTCTCTCTGGTTTTCCACCATGGTGGAATTTAGTAGGATTCCCTTCATTGTCTTTAGAAGAATCTACAAAAATGAGGATGACAAGGATGTGGCAGAAATAATTTCTAGAACATACGTCGAGTTGAGCCGACATGGTGACCATAGACTTGGAATTTGGTGTGGACTAAAAGGACTATGGTGGGCCTTACGCTCTGGAAGAATCGAAGAAATTTTGTCAGCTGGAATTCTGACAAGGTTAGTGCTTTAAATTTAGAAAAAAGTTATTTAAAGGAGATAAATGCATAACATGTGTTGAATTACAATGTAATTAATATTGTCGTCTCCTATTATTTATTCAGGTCAAAATTTATACTTCGTCTGCTCATCAAATGGAGTAAAAAGAATTCATTGACTCATCCTCTACGTGAGTACGATAATTAATAATTAATTTATTATTTTGATGTAAAATTCTGCGTTGTAATAATTGTAATTGTGTTTATTGAGCAAAATTGACGTACATAATTTAAACACATAAACCATCTATACAGAGAGAGCACAGTACAGTTAATAGGTCCATGAAACAAATAAATTAGAAACAGTCAAGTCATAAGGAGAAACGATAATAATAAGGGAGAAGCGGGCGAAAAGTCGCCACGGGTAAAAGTCTCCACTTAGGAAAAAATTAAATAGCAATTAAAGGATAAGAGATGGATAGTTTGTATACACATCTTGTTTTAAGCCCAACTCATCCCACGTCTCACGGCAGGAGACTCAAGACGATTCTATGCAACATCTCTGTTTTATTCATTTTTTAAAAAAGTCGGAAAACGTTCCATTACGAATGGTCGTTTTTGTGGAGGGTAAAAATCCCCCA
>WJFB01002412.1:0-19553 GCA_009870185.1 Pygmarrhopalites habei
AAAGATTTAAAAACTTACAGTATTGCAAGAGCCAGCTTGAATATTGTTGAATTTTGTGAAGGAAATGTAATATGTAAATTCATCATCTTGGATTGGAGTTGTTGCTGGCATGATAAAATTCCCGTATAAACGAAGGAGGATTTCTGTAGACTCCATGAGCGTTGCTTTTCCGCTTTCCTCATAATTGACCCTTGATAGAGCAAAGAAAGATAAATAGAATGAACCGAGACAAGTCTTCATTAATGAATTTACTAGCCAATTGGAGACAGAAAATAAAGTACAGGACTCACAGTTTTTTGGGCGAACGATGTTGAACAGACATCCCAAAGACTGACTGTTGTGGTGATGAATGCACTGAGAATCTTCGATGACGAAGTCCATGATGACGAATTTTAGGAATTTCACTTTTGCTGTTGATTGGAAAGTTGATGGTGGTGGTTGTGATTGTGGGGTTATCAATGGATTTCCCTAATATTGTCAGTACAGGAACAAGGAGCCAGATAAAACGAAGGGTGATCGATGACGTTATCAAATTGTCAAATTCAATAGAATGGACCATGATCATGGATCAAACCAACATCAACACTCCAAAAACTATCGCTAAATGATATATTTATATATAATAAATTTATGTGTTGACTAAAATCTTTTTGAATAGATAACTTTGAGCGACTTTGTTTTGTTTCAAAAAATTATTCTTACTAGTATAGCCAACATTGTACGCAAAAGAAGAAGGAAATTATACTGCTAAATTTTTTTCAATAATACCAATAATTATTACATAGCCAACAACAAAAGAACTAGCAACGCTGTTAAAAAAACAATTTAAACTATTCGATTGAACTTTGGTCCATGAGCTGAGGAAATTGTTCATGAGGAAGATCATGATTATTTACAATTAATTAAACTATAATATGATATAAAATCTATTTTTACGAGATATGGTAACTTCCTGATAGCCTATCAAAATAGGGGTTGTAGTAAATTGTTGAACGAAAATGAGAATCAAAACGAATACGGAACGAGTCGTAAAATATTGTTACGAAATATTATATATGTGTGCTTTCCGGATTGTCTTGTAGTAGTTAATAATATAAAAAATCAACCAAATTATACAGTAGTATTCAAGGTTTGGAAGCCAATTAAAAATACAACTGAGCATTCCTTTAGTTCTATTGACTTCATCACGTAGGATATTCTCGTATTTCAGTCTTCAAATTTGACTTTGTACACATCCTGTAAAGGGAGTCAAACAACATGATAATTAGTACTTATGAGAGTGTAGACAAGTGATACAGTATACAGTTGTAATATGTAACAGAGTTAAAGAAACAAACTTTTTGAATAATTTTGGAAAGGAAAATATTGACCTAGATTACCTCAGATTGGAACACTGTCATCTTTAACACCGTTAAAGATGAAGACAAGTTGACAGTCTCAGAGTGCCGCTACGTACCCTTTCCTAATTGACTCTAACTTTTCTTAATTGTGATCGAACTCGAACTCCGATTCGATTCTTCCCACTGAGACAAGGGCCTTCTGGACTTTGTTGAAACTTGAAAAAAGTGTAAATACAATAATAAAAAATTGTCAATTTTTAATGTTATTATTTATTCAAGATTCTTCTACTACACTGCTCGTATTAATATGTGTGGACGAGCAACTCTCGTATTTGAACAACATTTTGAGGATTACAGTAAAGCAGAAACATCTATTTATTTATATGTATGAACTGTTGCAGCTAAATATTTTTCTTACTAAACCAATTATAATAGAAACACCTGTCACATAATTAATAATTGCATGCTGCTGTATTCAAGACGAGTGGCACAAATTATGTCTACAGTCCAAAAGAGTATACTTTTGTAATACGACGAGTGGTCTTCCTCTTCAAAGTTATTAAAACAGCATTTCAAAAGATGATCAAACTCCAGTTCATTCTAATACAACGTACAAGTACACCATAAAAAATAAACCTAGTTCAAAGTCACACGACGCGAAGGTCTTGTTATATCTCTCTCCATCTTCTCATGAATGTATGAGAAAAGTTCTCTCCTCATATGTACACGAGATTACATTGTATTCATATAAATTAAATATATTATCCTTACTAAGAAAGGACTAAGTGAACGACACACGAAAATCTAGGATGTAACTGATTCATTGTTGTTGTCATTATGACCGTTGTTGTTGTTGCCTGTCGTCACTGCTATTGTTGTTGTCATTACTATCCGTGACATCCATGATGGTTTCGACGAAATCCTCTGTAGTAATGTGAGTCCTTTGATGCATACGAAGTCCAGTACCTGAGAAAATAACTTTTATAGATGTAAGAATGACAAAGGACACTATACAAGTTCTAACAAGTAAAATATTCAATTTCTTTATACCTGAACTGAAACGTCGGTTACATCTGTAAGCAAAAAAAACAAGTAGTACATACTTACTTATATATTGTATCAGTACTGATAGGGGCTTTGCGCAATATGATTTTAGACGCTAGGATTAATCTGTTAATGTACATGGATTCAGTTGATATGAGAAAGTACATAACGGTGAGAGACAAAGAGACATACCGGTCACAAGGATATCCAACAGAATGAGCTTTGACATGATCGAGCAATTCGTCTACACTGTAGAAAATTTTGTCACATTCTGTGCAGCCATGGATTTTAGCGTCCGTCTTGTGGAATTTCCTCATATGATGCAGTCTGTTTGTGAACAGTATTTTAAATAAATAAATATATTTATATTCTGTTACTTGATCTTTCTGAAAAGCTTTTGATTTGGTTTGTCACAATGTTCTTATAGAAGAATTAATACCTGTTTTGATTTTGAGCAAATCTCTTGTCACAGATCTATTCAAATGAAAAAAGTGATAATTAAAACTTTCAAAGAATTGCATTAACGCTGAATATTTTGGTGGGTTAGAAGTTAGAGTGGTTATTACGGAGCAGGAATACGGCTTCTCCCCCGTATGAATTCTCAGATGATCCTTGAGGTGGCCACTCTGAGAGAATCGTTTTTGGCAAATATCACAACAATGTCTCTACAACAAAGATAAAAGATAGTAAGATATAAGTTAGTTTCACATAACATTCATATATAATGAATAATCAAAACAGATTAACATGTCAGAATTTTCACCTTTTCCCCTGTGTGAGATCTAAAATGAAGTTGGAATCCGTAGTAAGTATTACAGACTTTTTGACATACTTCGCAAGTGTAGCTAATATTTTGAGATTTGATATTAGAGTTTGTTGGAGGGTCGGTCGTGATAGTGGTAGTATCTGACACAGGTTCGTCTTTAATGACTTTAGGCCGTTGTCGTTTTTTAGTAGAATTTGGCTTTGCTATATTCAGGACTTTCTTTGTGGAACTGGTCAAACCTTTGGGATTTTTTGGCCGGCTTTGTTTCTTCCTCTTCATCATCTCTCGTGGAACTTGACAAGTCAACTCTGGCATGGAAAAATCTTCAAGACAAAATTCTGCATTGTTGCAACAGCTTGCCATGTGGTCATTAAATTTTACCTATGATTTGATACATTATTACAGAATATTCAATTGAGGAGGGGATTACACAAATACACTAACCACATTTTGTTGATATATTATATACATGGCATTGTCAACATTTCGTTACCTTTGTCAAATAATTTTGTCCACATCCCCCACACGGATAATAGGTTTCAAATTTAAAGGACAAAAGATATGATTCATCAGGAAATATTTGAGATTCGTCGGAATAATTGGAATTACTGTCGTCCCAACTACTTCTTCTTTGATACTTGTCCACATCCGTTACTTTGTTTGGCTGATCCAAAAGGTATCTTTCATACGGGTTGTCAAATAATTCTGACAGTGGAATACTGGAATTCAACTCCATTGATTCGTTGATAATCCTACTGGAAATCAACAAATGTCAACACAAACTTTTCACCATATGTAAAATGAACAATGATTGCACTACAATCAAATGCCGACAAGAAAGTTAGTTGTGACTCACAACTTGTGAGTGGCGTGTGCTTCAATAATAATGAAAGCTTACAATCCAAGATCATCAGTCAGTCAGCTTTGTGTCTGTCTGAGAGAAGCCGGGTCACAAGGAAACAAGATCCTGTCACAATTGTAGTGGTACTTCATATAGTCTCCAATAATTTTACCTTTCAAAAAAGTTGTAATACAACTTTTTTGTTATTTAAACAAAACGTTTTCGTTTACACACTTATTGACACTTGAGATAGGGAAAGAACGTTACATTGATGTAACGGCTACTTACCTGTGAGACCAAGATTGAACACAAGACGAGGTCAACGGGGTCACCTTCTTCAAGATTTCCCTTCAATAGCACATTGTGGTCTCTTTGTTTGAGAAAAATGAACACATTTTGTCAAAATTCTCCAAAATCGAAAAAAAATATTTACTCTCGGTCGGGCTTTAGTGTCACGCTTCTTATTTCCGCATGCTGCTTTATACCTATCGTTCGCCTTCCTGCAAAATAGCACATCTGCATTTGGCCCCAGACGCAGCATACACTCTCATGGCTCTACTGATGCTCGCTTTGATACTGCGTCAGGGGTGAAAATGCAGATGTGCTATTTTGCAGGAAGGCCAACGCTATGTAGGTATTATTTATGCACAATGGAAATTATTATTTCTCCAGAGGGGACAGACAGAAGTTTGTCGTTAACTCTTATTTTAATTGCTCAATTCAAAACAATGAAACCTTTCTAGTAAATACATGGCATCAAAGTATGTAAGGATATTAAATTCATAGCTTCTTCCTTGATTATAACGTAGTACGAATACCTATAATTATATAGGCTATATAAGTAAGTATGTACTTAGATATATAACTTGAATCAAGTCCCTCACAGAGTACAAATTAGGATTTAACTTAAATAGGTGTAATCGTATTTATATTGTAAACAAAAGTAGTAGAGGTTCATAATCTGTGCAAATAGCAAAAACCATAACAAGTATGTAAATTATTTACCTAATATAAATAAAGTCATTCGATTGACTCAACCCATTTTTTCTCTCTCAGGGCCTTCTCCTCTTCCGTCTCCTTTATATTATACTTTGTTATACCATCCCAAATATCAGCCTTAATTTGTCGTCCTCCAAAGAATCGATTATTGAAAAGATTAACTACAGCCAGAGCCTCATCTGAATTTGACATGTTTATTTGAACAACTCCATCAGGGTGTCGATCGTGGACCACCACTTTCCTGACTTGCCCACATTTCCCAGCCTCTTCCCGAAAATCTTGACTGTACTCTAGTATTTCACTCACTCTCTCCCCTTCAAAATCTGTGGGGAGGAAAGCATTTGATACAATCACAACTTTGTCACTCTTTTTCTCCACTTTGACATTTCTGACGGGATCCAGATGCCACGAGAGTAACTTTTCTTGATTGAATTTATTCTTCTCCTTGTCCTTTTTCTTTTTTGGACGAGGTTTCTTGGATGGGTCAAATTCACCTTTCAAAAAAGTAATATAAACATGTATTAGTACATAGTACAGTATACATAGTACGCATTTAAATAAGTAACTATATACAGGACTTAAAACTCAACCCCTCACCTTTCAATGTAAATTTTGCTCGTTCAACTTTGACCTGATTATTTTTGAGATAAGCTCCATCCAAAATATTGAGAGCCAAGTCTACAGATTCTACTTTAATATACGTGCATAGTCCATCCCCTTTGATCTAGAAAAACATAAAATAAGTAGTAGTAAATAAACGATGCTTCTAATGTTCATGATATAGCAAAAATTATTAGCTGAGTCAATAAACGAAACTCTTACAACACTGAGTTGTTGAATTTGAAATTCAAATTTTGAATTGTTAATTATTGCAATGTGTGTTCTAGACTTAATTTTCTATCATAAATGATTTCAATTGGTTAAAACGGTACTTACGTGTCCATCAGGATTTGTGTACAGTTTGACATTAAATTTTCCTCCGTCCACTTTGGCCACTAGACCACATTTACTCATAAATTCTACAAATTCTTCCACTGTCAATTCTTCTGGTAAATTTGACACGTAGACTTTTGAGTTGGTACCCTCATCCACTTCAAAGAAAATGAAACTTGTATAGTTAATTCAATGTTTTGGTATTCATGCTAGATCAATGCGTATTATGATGTAAACATTTACGAAATGTATATTCTTATTCCTTTTCTAAATATGTCAAATATAATTAAATCTACCTTCAAACCATTCAGGATCTTTTGCTTTTCTCTTCCCTTGAGGTTTTCCATCCTCTGACTTGGTCGTGGGAGGTGATGACGATGATGACGCTGTTGATTGGGTCAAATTGACATTTGTAGTCGTTGTAGCTGAGGAAGAAGAAGAAGAATTGGGAGTCTGACTTGTAACAAGTTCATTTGATCCATAACTCATTTGATATCTTGCTAGAAAATCTTCGTCAATTTTTGGAAACCAGGCTGCTTTCTCAGGATCTGCAAAAGATCAATATCATTCATTTGTATTCCACTGGTACAAGTTATACTACAGAATATGTATTTACATAAAAAATATAATTTCATTTGAATGAATAATACATGTACCCCAAAACATTTGATTTCCATCCTTGTCAGAATAAACATGATGCGTGCCGTCAAACCAGACCTCTTCACCTACTTTCTTCGGAATCCACTTTTGTTCTTCAACACTCCAGACATAGTCACCCGTTTGACCTGTGTCCCCTGCTGGTTGCTCCATGTTAAAAACCTGTGTAGGATTCAAATAGAATTTTCGTTTCATGAAACATGACGTGACATCCTAAATTTTAGAATCTAAAATGGGCATAAAAGCAGTTTATGTGCTATCAAAAAAGGTTGACAAAAGTGGTGTCAAATCAAAGGTATTAGTGTGTATCATGTGATTAGTTGATTAGGAACCCCGCTCGAGGTCACAGGTCGAGTTACAGGTTACGGGGGAAAAAATTCAGTCGTGTAAAAAATAGACGGGATAAGACTGTTATGAATCATAACTTATGATGAAAGTGAACCAATCGGTAATTTACTGCACACTTTTTACTAACTACTTGTGTTGGAAGTATGTTTGTTTAAGCTAGGTTTTAAAAGTCAATACTGAAGTTGATAATCTCGCGGCCTTCGGCCGCTCGTTTGCAGACAAACCTAACTAAAATTGACCAAATTTCCACCGGCCATGCCTTGCTGACCATAGGGTCATGCCTTAACTTAATTAGTTGAAAATTTTGAGCTGAAATAGTCAAAATCACCTCTGAGGGTGACAGTGATGGACAAATAGAGTCTGAAAATGGTTCCGACAAATACCTTTTTTCCAATAAAAATTTTTTCCCGTGACCTGTAACTCGACCTGTGACCTCGAGCGGACTTAATAATCACATGATACACACTCCTAGCACCACTACCTGTCATTTGAGACCACTTTTGTTATTTTTTTTATAGCACATAAACTGCTTTTGTTCCCTAAAATATTATACGTGGAAGAGAGGTATGTATCAGAATGAAATATGAAAAATGGATATCTTACCTGGGCACAAAACTTTACCAAGTAATGAGAAAGCTTTCTAGTCCAAAGAAGTAAGCCTCAAAGTTTGAGGCTCAAACTTTAGTAAATAAATAAATAAGTTCGACAAGAACGTAATTTTTAAATCCCAATCTGAAAGCGGCAATGGTTTCCAACGGTGTCTATTTACCTTCTCGCTTTTAACTTTATAGGATACACCTTTTCATGTTTTATGCACTAAATACACTTGTCCCTCCATGGTCCTGTCCATAAATTAATTATGTTGGTGGTAATACTACCAACTAAGTAAATGAAGATATTCATATGAAAATCGATTTTATTGATTGAATGTCAAATGTGTGTGATTTAATTTCGTATTACACACGACATAGGTATGGTGTACTTTTATCAAAATTGAAATCTGTATTCATAATACGAACAGAATTTTCCAATTTACTTTTTTATTTTTATTTATCCACTATCTATACTTGCATGTTATATCATCGTCCAAAAATGTATTCATCAATTTAACATATATAACATGTAATGTTGTAATCAGGGCTTTTTTAAAATATTAAATTACAGTATTGTGGAATTGTTGCAAAAAATAACAAACAATAATAACGAGTATGATCATTATTTATATCATACAGTACAATATGTAGCCTATAGTACTTACAATGTTTCCTTAAATATAATCTACTTACTGCATAATGTAAACTATTAGAGTCATCATCATACATTATCAATATATTGACAATCATAATATTATTATAGAAATGACCCAGGTTTACAGAGTAGTAGAGATGAGTGTAGAATTTTTAAAATAGTAGTACTTATACCATTACTTTCTACAACTTTTTCTGTACACAAATTGACGAAGCAATAATTATTTTTTTATCTATATCCAAAATGCGAATCGTACGAATGTCTTAGTGAAGAGTAGAAGTTGCAACTTGAAATTGTGCTTATACGACATCGATTATTATCCCAAACAAAAAAATACAATATAATATATAAATGATTCAAGAAAAAAAAGATTTCTCCCCAAGGCAAGTTAATACATCATACAAAAATTGAAGAAACATAAATAAATTACTAAGATACAGATTCCTAATAATTGGTGATACATTTTACCATATTATACCTCAACAACATGAAAATGTAAACGGAACACAAAAATAATAATAATAGTAGTATTATTAGTATGACCATTCAAAATTTGTAAAATAGTAACCAAAAAGTTCTTAACCTTTCAACGCTTGCAGCTAAATTAACTAGTATTAGTTTACTTCAGCTACACACTTTTTTAAACAATAATAATACAAGGGGAGGCGAGGCTGTACGGGATGGCGTGTTGAAATCGCAAAGAAAACAAGAACATTTTGAACGGATCAACAATATATTCCTACAAAATTATTATATCACACAATGTCACTCTCTTCTGTTTGATAATAACTATATAATTATTGTATAATTTTATATATTATGTATACGTTTTCCCTCGTGTCCTATGTCATACTATTCATCGTTATTATTGTTAACTGTTAACTATACTGTACGGCTCCCAGTACAATTGAAAATTGAGTGACATGATCATTAAATTCTAATTTAATAAAGTATATTTAGCCATTATAGCCAATTTATAGTGAATGCTTTTTGATTTGTAAAAAGTCAGTACCATTTTTTTTGAAGCAGTTATTTGAAAACTCAACAAGGTTTCTTCACCATTATTTCAAACTCTTGACTATAAAATTATAAATTTTGTGAACAAATAGTAAAATGTAGATAGTAGTAGTAGTAAATACTATTTACTAAATAATAATAATAAAAAAATGAAAGTAAATATATATAGGGATCAAGAAAATGAGGCTGAAGGTAAACATAGTTATGTACTATAAAAGGGCTGATGATGGGTTAATTGCTCCACTTACATCTATTCATGTTTGCTACGAGTAGCGAAATTCGCCAGTGTGGATGGCTATATGTCGTTTATATTGGAGATAGACATCAAACGACTCTGCAAAAAAAACATGAACCAAAATGTTTAAAATATTTTCCGCACTAATCTTTTATTGTCATTTGTATGTGTAAGAAATACGTGTTCTGACAAAATATCCTACCTTTGCATTTAATACATTTGTACTGATAACTCTCGTAAGGATTCTTCCTCGATTTACACTGCAGGAGATGAGTTGTCAATCGGTCATTGCTGGTAAGATAGGAAAATCCATCATTACACGTCACATTATTTTATTATTGTATTGGGTTACGTTAACTTTCAATCAAAGTGAAAGGCAGAAGGGGAATAAAACAAGACTAACCTGGTTAATTTAAGGCCACAATGTGTACACGGGAAACTTCTGTCCTCCCTCCCTCCTTGTTTATTTTCCAACTTCACAACTCCAGGCCTGTTATCCACTACTCCTGGAATTGAGCCATTGGCCACTAAACTATTTTCCACTTTGAAATTTGATGAGGAGGATGAATTTGGAGTTTTCCTTCTTCCTCTTGCACCACCGCCGGACGTTACTGCTGCAGCTGCGGCTTGAACCTGACGTTCTTCTTCATCTAAATCAACCAGGTGATATTGACCAACTTGAAATTGTTTCCTTCTTTTGGCTTCATTTTGTTCCTGCTGCATTGTCAATTTAGATTTTTTCCCTCTCTTCCCACGGCCGACGGTGGTCTGCTGCTGAGTATCAGACTCTCCGGGTGACTGGCTCTCGTATCCTTCAACTGAATGAAGGGGGGTTAAGCAAGAACTTGAATGTGAAATATACGCAGTAGCATTTCCTAAAAAACATACAAAGAGAAAATATTATTAGTTTTTAAATTCCTAAAGGCATTTTAAATACAAAGAAAGTAATAACTACCAATAAGTACATGAATATTTGTGTACACTTACCAAATTTAACCTTACACTTCACTACCTACCATTTACCTACCCTACCCTACCATTTACCTACCCTACACGTATTTCATGCTATATTCTGATCACAACACAATAAACTACTTTCAATCTTATGACTGCACACAGTCATAATGCTTTTGTTCATTGAAGCACGTAGGCGTGCGTTACATTACAATACACATAATTATACACATTACAAAAGTTGGGTCTTACCGAATTTAATTTTACCTGAAAAGGAAAAAAACCAATTGTTTCTCAAGTCCAACAATCCCACTCAACAAGTAGTACAATAAAATGCATAAAATGTCCAATCTTACACTTCCAACAATAGTAGTCCACATCATCCTTAGCCTCACTTTCGCTCGAGTCACCCACTTTACTCCACTCATTGCCGATTTCATTGCGGAGTGTCACTAAATTATTACCATGTGAGATTAGAGATTGTTGTTGTTGTTGCTGTTGTTGTTGTTGGTGTTGATGATGTTGTTGATGCTGTTGCTGGATTTAGATATAAAATACAAGTTAGACAAACTCTAATATATCTACTATAATAATAATAATTAAGTAAACAGGTCCATAAATTTGTCGCGATCCATTTACCATGGCACCACCGGCCGAAACAATTTTTTTCGGATTTTTGTCCAACTAGACTGAAAAACCCGATGCCTCCTCCAGAAAACCCAATTTGGCTTCAGGAAAAATTTTCAACCATTATTTTTATGATTTTTTATTGCAAAAAAAAAAAAAAACGTTTTTTCTTTCGGTCTCTCGTGATCTCTACGCTACTCTGGGACCTCAATTAAACATTTTAAACGTGTTTTTAACGTCCCAGATGCATTTAAAAGTTAATATCTCCCCGAATTTCACAGATTTTTACCATATTTTGAAGTTGGGTGCAAAAACGAGTTCAATCGAGTCTGTAAGCGGCTGCAAGAGTTTTTGAACTTGGAGAAAGATTATTTTTAGATATTAAATACTTGCTTTCAGCACAAAAAATACAAAAATCCGCATTATATAATCCACATGGTATAAAATTGTATTTTGGAAAAAGATGTAATGGCGGGTGATGAAACGGTAAATGGAAACACACATTTATGAACATGTGTACTTAACTATACTAATGTGCTCTGTGGACAAGTGGAACGGAGTTCCGCTTGTTAGAAATGTATAATATTCGTTTTTCAAAAAAAAAGGAAACGATTATAATTATCAATTCTTTTTATATAAAAAATATTGATATTATATTCTACCTCATTTTTGATTTCCTGATGTCCATATCTTGTGGGGGTGCGACTTGTCTGTAGAAAACAGCATTACCATGAAGTAATTTAAAATCAAAAGGAACAACAAGGTTCAATTGAGTTTGTTTACTATTAGATTACAAAGTTCATAATCTTCACCTTTTCAAAGCATTATATATTTATATAGCACATATTAAATATGGAGTGTTTGATAGCTAAGTACTACATTGAAATACAGAATTAACTAGTGAAAGGAATTATCTTACTTGTGAGCTACGCTGTTGATCCAGCGGACTATAATGGTAATTGCTTCCGTCGTAGTCAGTGGTGGTGGGCTCCACTTTCCGCGAGTTGGCATTTACTAATACGACAATACAATTTGAATGTCTTCCATAATACGATTCACAAAGCATGTACCAGAAAAGAAAAAGAGATTCATCACTTACCTTGTTGGCCAGCTGAAGAATATATGAGATTGATTGCTGATACAGCCGCCGACGAAGATGATGTCGAGGATGAATGAGCGATTTGCTAAAAAATTAATAATAATATTTGAGACCCATGTTTGTGAGAATCTCCCGTCATATCAAACGACACACGTTGAACAAAAACGGAGTTGAATTTGAAAAAATTAAAAAATACCTGGTTAACAATGGGAACAGTAATATTCATCGCTGGATTTGTTGCTACAGTTGCTGTCGCAAGCATGGTCGTTCCATTGTTATTTTGATTTTGATTCGGAACCACGACATAGTACTCTAGAAAGAAATTAAGAGAAAAAAGAAAGGATAAGAACAAATTAACAGTGTACACCGGGGGTACCAAAATGCTACTTCAGTATTTATATTAATGAAGTGAGGAGCCGAGTGTTCTATGTATGTGATCTTAAGATGATCTTAACTGATTTTTTTATGGTTATTTTCTCCTACTAATATAATTTCAAGCTGAGGCTATACACATATTACACCGTAGAAAAATAGAAAAAAACACACCAAGACACCCCTTAGACTATTAAGGAGAGTATCCTCCTGAATAATCTAAGAGACACCCTATAACTCTGGTAATGTCCGATATTGACTGTTGATGATTTGAACTTACCTAGAGGATTTGTGTAATAATTTTGATTTTCGACGTGATTTGGAACATGGCCCGTGGCTGGGGGAAACCAACTTGCCGTCTGTTGGTTGTGATGTACAAAATTATTGGTTGGTCTCTTTATTTCAACCGACGTTGCCGTTCTAAAATTACCAAGAAGAGACAAATCCCACCATTACACATTAAATCTTCCAAAAAATATTATTAATACTTTATTTTACATTTCAGTACATGCTACAAATGTGTAAAATCTTACCGGTTATCATAACTAACGTCATCGTACTGAATTTGATGATGATCGTTAGATTGGTGGATGTACAATTCCAACTTGTCTTTGAATACCCTTTGACAAACTTTACAAATGAAGTATAAGAATTGTGATCGTTGATCCATTTCCTGAAAAAAGAATGTCATTGTTTCCAATTAGTAGAATGAAAATGATCATATAGTCAAAAATATGGATAGCTTTGAATGGAACAACAAAAGTATACAACATTGGAAAGTCATACATCAAAGAAAAATAACGACTAAATTAAAATCACGAGGCCCACAAGTACTTGTACAATATTTTGTAGACAATTTAACATCGAAACAAATTGTACTTTTATTGTGTTTGCTGTTAATCGCTTTATGGGTCTTGTCCTCTTTCTTCTTCCACCACCACCACGACTTTCAGGTTCCAGTGTGTACCAGTTTGCCAGATTTGTGCTTAGCTCCTGAAATGCAAAAAAACCAAATTATGTCTAGAGTCCATCCGCCTCACCCAATCAGTGGTACAATAAAATGCAGATAAATAATTCAACGTGAAGATGTGACTTACCTGTGGTTTCAGAAAGAGTTTAAATGTCCATATTTGACAACGAATTTAACAAAAATCCCCAAATCCAAATTTTTCTTATCCGCACATTTGAAGATTGGAGCCAACAGGAGCAAGAATTAGCCGTGCCTTTAATACATGGACTGCAATAATTTTATTCTCATCTCTTCCTAGTTCCTCCTCTGAATCCAAGACTGGATATAATCGATGATGAATTCTCAGCTTCATACAGAGGTCTGGATGAATCATGGAAATCATGCTCATACACATGTGAACTCGACGACTAATTTGACATTTCTAAAATGACCAACATTATCCAATTTTTCCCCATACCTACTTAATTAAAGGTGTATTTCTAACCACACAAACAGTGTGACGACAAGACTGACCTGCATTATTTCATTTCTGCAATTTATTTTGATATTTGCACGATTAGTACACAGACAAGGAGTAATTATGATTGTGCTGTAACACGACATGGGGGGAATTGAGTCATTTTAATCATGGATGGTGAGAAACCGATATGGAATTTCCATGATGGAAATGATTAATAATGAAAATTGACTTTGGGAGGATTCTCACAATCCTCTTTGTTTTGTTTGTGGACTATAAGACATGGAAAAACGGAAACGGGGAAGAGAGAGGCAATCGCCCGGGTATCAGGCTGGTGAGGGAAAGGGTGAGCATATCCCCCAGAATGCAGAGTGTTTATTACATATTATCGAGTTTCCTCTCTACCCGTCCAAGAAGTCCACTTTTGACATTTGCAGAGATTTTGCAAAAAATTGCAAATCTTCCTATATCTATTGAAAATTTTTTACAGCACAAAATGTTGCGGAGGGGAACATGAAGGAGATACTGGCAAAAAAATGGCAAAAGTTTTCCTTAGCCGGGAGTCGAACCCGGGTCTCCTGGGTGCTTTGCCTGGTTTGAAAGCCAGATATCCTAGCCGTTGGACTACTAAGGAGCTGGTGAGGGTTGCCTTGCTAATTTTGAATGTTAGTATGAGCTGCTATGTCGACTACGAGCTTTCGCTCATGACGACTCAAGTTTATATCATTACGTCATCAAATTTGCAAATAAAATTGCAGGACATTGCACATTGTAGTTATGTACTTAACTTAACTAGGAGAACGACGAGCTTGTGAATATTGTATAACACAATTGTTAATCCCTTCCCTACTAACAATTCCTGGTGTTAGGAATTGCAAAGTAAGTGTCTTTGTAGAGGTTGCGGATGCCATATACCTATATCAATTCAGACGTACATTCAACCCTTCACTTCTTAGCCGGTCCCGATCTGGGAAGACTTCCCAAAATTTGTCCCCCCTCAAAAATAATAAAATTAAAAACTGTAGAATTGGTTTATTTTAAAAATTGTTTCCACTTTATGGATGTTTTTGACCACAGTTAATCCAAAAATGATGTTTCACCAGCACTTTTGCGTCTTTTCTGCCACTATGACCTGACCACCTCAAAATGAGAGCTGTATGGAATTCAGTAGTTTTAGCAGACGCCAGTCCAAGAGAAATGCTCTTTGTTGACAACCGATATTACGTAACTTTCCAATCAATCCTCGTCAAACCTTGAATGGTGTACCCTCTCTCTTCTCTCTAAAACTTGAATATCATTCATAGCTTTCTCTCCTTTCAGTTTCCACCATGGACAGTTGATGGAAGATATTTGAGAACGAGTAATTATGTTGCACTCTGCCCCTGGAAAGGTCAAGAGACCCATTTCCATATTGTCGTTGGAGGTTAGTTGGAGGTCACACACACACACAAAATTATAAATAATTTTCCTTAATATCAAGATGATTTGAACAACCAATTTAATTCTCAATTCAGGACAAACGCTGAGGAATGCAGTGATGTAAATTTGCTTTCTTTCACTCAAACTAATTTTGCTAAGCTAGTATTTAGAATTATATAACTAATTTAAAAATAAATTTACAACAGGGCCTACTACAATCCTTATCCAAACTATGAATTTATAAGGGGCTATCTAGCATTCAAGGAAGGTGTCTGGCTGTATGAGTGAAATCACAATCACTAAATTGTGAAATTAGCAAAAAAAATACACTGGAACAAATTTTAATAATAATAAAATTTTCTGTCAAATTCTTTGTTTTCGTCCATAAAATCCGGAAATTTCCATCAGTGTTAATTAGTAGCGACGTGGGTATGAAGCAGGAAATAGTTTTCATTCTATGGAACTAATTACTACATAACACACATTAAACTTTTGTATCACTCTCAACTCATTTGAGGAGGATGAGAGCTAACTTAGAGACGATGATTATGACTGAATGTCATTCAGTGAATGACGTAAACTGAACAAGACATGAGACAATGACAAATCCTCTCTCTCCTTATATGGGTTGCAGCTAAATAATAATTAAGTACTGAATTTTATGGACATCCTGCCAGTCTCTATCCCCCAATGAAATACATAGTATTGCAAATTTCTGTTTGTGTATGTATCGAGGAGGCTGCAAAATGTCTGTTGACACTGTAATATAAGCAAAGTAGAGCAAATTTCTGTTTAGCAATTTAAATATTTACGTTTTTGAAATCCATAATTAGCATACTTGTGAGTCGCAAAGGTTTTATACTACTAACTAAATAAATAAACATCTTATGTGTGTGTGTGTGTGTCATCTAATACATATCCTGTGCACAATGTGGAGTTGCTCTCTGTTCAGCTGTGAAAAAGTGACATTAAATTATATTACGATTTCCCCTTTGTCTCTATTATTATTACTGACGGCAAACCAAAGTTTGTGCGAGAATACTACTAAAAATGATACTGCAACTGGGAAGTTTAATTGCTGCTTTCTCCAGGAAAAGTTCAGTGACGAGAGAAATGAGTCAATCCCCGTGACTCGTGGTCATTTTAATTATTGTCAATTGATTACATTTAATAGTAAAAATAATTGTGGAGAATGGAATCATTCCCAGACTGTGAACTCAGTTTGTGATGTCAATGTGAGTAGGGGACTGGGAGACAAGGGTGAACCTTTTGAGGTCAGTGTTTTTAGTCTCCTTGTTTAATTGATAAGAAAATGAGGATTATAATTAACTAATTTGTTTGGAAAGATTACCACCAAAGACGGAATCTCATGCAGTCATAATTCCAGTGAGAGCGAGAAATTTGAACATTTTAACAAGACTCGGGTCTGTTGTCGAAAAATTTGGAAGCATGTAAGAACCATAATTAACTAAACTACCGTAGTTTATATTATCTGTGCTACGAATTTACAAAATAAATAATTTTGGTATTGACAGAAGGAGATCATAAAAGATGCCTACATTGCCCTGCTCTTTGTGGGAGACTGCTTTCTCCTTTTGACAATCATCGTTTACGCTATCATTTGGAACAGTCAAACGATTTTTGGCTGGACTGTTTTTTCCGAAATTTTGGCTAATTTCTTTTTGATATTGACAGTCGCTTTAGGGCATTTACACGTCCGAGGTTTGCTAAACTAATTTGGAGACCTTTTCTGTCATTACATATATATTACGTCTCTGAAATATTTTCGTAACCTTTCTGTAAGCCAAAAAAATTGTTTTATCCAGATATTGATGATCCACCACCATCCTCTGGCTGCATCTTCCTCGGTAATAACTTTGGAAGAATACTAGGTATTTAATTGGGTAGAAAATGCTGGGCAAAATAACTGGAAAAAATTATTTTTTTACACTCCCAGCAACCACATCTCATTTTTTCTTTCTCTCCACTTTTTGTTGGATGACAGCTATCAATTTTAATCTGTACAGAAACTTGAGGTACGGTAATAGTACAGAATGGTCTGAAATATGAGAATTGGGTGGTATTTTAAATGTCAACTGAAATTGAACATGAAACTGAAGGTACTTGAGAAGAGCCAAGACAGATGGTCACTGGCGAAATGTGAGACTTTACCTCTACTACGCTCTATTCGCAATAGGACTGCCCCTTCTTATCGTCATATTCGGAGTTACCCTGGACCATCTCCATGATGGCAAGTATGTCCACTCATGAAAGTGATAGTCAATCAAAATTTGATATATATTTTTTGAATTACAGGAATGGGAGTACCGAAATTTTCAAGCGACCTCAGTACGGGAAAAAGTTTTGTTACATTTCTAAAAGCGCTCAAGGTAAACTCGGAAGCATTGTTCCTCATATTGTCAAACTAATAAAGTGACAAATGTGTATTATGTTTCCAGGTTACTACATTTACTACCCGATTGGGACACTAATCATGAGCAACGTGATTCTTTTCATTTTGACAACATGGGCCCTCATCCGACATCGTCAGTCTACCCGGGTCCTGGAAGGGAAACCTGAGAATTCCGCTGGAAATCCTCAAGACAGACCAACCCAATCTATTCTATTATTTGCAAAGTTATTTGCTGTCATGGGGGTGTCATGGGTCTTTGAAGTGGTTGCTTGGGCTGCTGTCCATAAATCTGGAGAAGATGTTCCAATCTACTGGATCGTATTTGATATCACGAATTTAGTCCAGGGGATAGCAGTTTTCGCTGTATTTGTATGTAAGAAGGATGTCCTCATCCTTGTCAAAGAGAAGGTCACAACTTTGAAATGTGTCAAATGAATTCATTAACAGTGTTCAAATATAATTTACGAATTATTTATCATGTTGCTGAACATTTTTTATTGAGACGACACAACGAAAATCCAACACACACACACAAAGGAAATTGCTACAATGGACACTTAAAAAGTGTTACAAAAATACATGATTAAATTATAATAATAATATAAATTCTGTACGATCGCTGTTTCAGTCACGATTGAATACTGAAGAAAGACTATTTTCAGCTCAAAATAATTCAGATGCAGAGTGCAGACAAAAAAAAAATTTTTGTCTTGAACATTTGACTATAACATGATTCGGATTGTAATTTGTAAAGTAGTTTTACTTGATATGCGTGATATCTCTTCCGCATATCCAGGACAGTAACCAGTAAACTGGAATTAATGCCTTATTCCTCCAACTAATTGTCATTGTGAAGTAAGCTGACCTCCACAGTAGCCAGGCAATCACTCCAGACTCGTTCCATTTTCTTTGTCCATCAGATGAAATCGGCATTGCCACTATAGCTTTCCAACCTCCAATGTAAGCCATTGACCCCAGGTCATGATAGGAGAATTTATTTTGGTCTTCAATCTTTTTGGATTTTTTCAAAGTCTCATTAATGTACTTTGCCAGGACTTTGGCTTTCTGCTTGGCAACTTGAGCTGTCGCTGGCAAATCTCTTTCTTCGATCGTTGCACAGTCTCCAATTGAAAATACATTTGGGATGGAGGAGGTCTTTGAGTCCATGAGGCGGAAATGACCGTCGGTCAAGAGACGTCCAGAGGATTCTTGAAACAATGCTCTACCTTTCAGTGTTGACACGAGAGGATTCGGTGCTAGTCCTGTTGCCCACACGAGGAGTCCATAGGGAATTGGTGATCCATCTTTGATGACCAATTTCGTATCCTCTACTCTCTGGACAAAAGTCCCGGTCCGAATGGACATGCCCTCACGGGAAAATTTCTTCTGAGTGTAGTCAGACAGTCTCTTGTCGAATGTTGACAGGATTTTGGGAGCCACGTCAATGAGGGACATGTGTACTCTGTCCATGAGACTTGGGTAGAGACGACTCAAGTCTTCCTTGATGAAATCATGGAGTTCAGCCGAGAATTCTACTCCAGTTGGTCCACCCCCAACAACCACAAAGTGGAGAAGTTGACGAATTTTCTGTTCAGTCTTAACTGAAGGTGGCCCAACATTCAGAGTTGCTGCCTGTTCAAATAATTCTAAAATCTTGTAACGGATACTCCGGGCATCTTTAATATCTTTGAGAAAATTTGCATGGGTGGATACACCAGGAATTCCGAAAGTGTTTGTGACGGCTCCACAGGCAATCACAAGATAATCATAAGTTAGGTCAAAGGTGGAAGCATCACTAAGGGCAGACTTGCAGG
>WJFB01002413.1:0-19551 GCA_009870185.1 Pygmarrhopalites habei
CGTACTGCACCCGAAAGTGACACACAGAGCCGTACTAGGATTCCCACTTCCTCTTGGACTCGAACATAGGACGTCGGGGGTCGGGGGGGGGGGGGGGTGGCCCGACGCTCTACGACTGCACCAATCGGTCGCGGTGACATGTTGACATTTTTGTTCAACGGGACCAGATGGGGGATGGGGTTGAGTGTGTCTCGTTCGGGGTCACCTCTTGACCCGACCCGACCCTTCATCCTCGTAAATTACTAATTTGCAATATTGATTAATAGATTTTTATTTCATTTTGAATGACTGTGTAATCATACAAAGAATAATTTGTATTTAATTGTAAGGACCAAGACCAAGTCAGTGGTAAGTTGTCTACTTCTTGGAAATTCGACTCAAGCACAATATCCTCCTTCCCATGATGGACCTAGAAAAAAAATAATAGAGGTCATAGGTCATCTCCATTTGAATGAAACAGTTAAAGCTTTACCTGGTTCTTTGCATCTGAGTCCACTTTTACACGGACTCCATCCTTCCCCATTGTAACAGAAGCCTCCTTTTGGGATGGCACAACGCCCTTGAAGTCCAGTGTCTTGGTCTTCCAACCTTCGATCCCACTCTTCACTCCCACGGCAAAGACAGATTTCATTTTGATGACAGTGAGAATGACCTGGACAGTCTCCATCCTCTTCACATGGTCCACCAAACCGATTACGACCGTATGGACTGTCTCCCAAACTGACTTGAATGATGACAATCAAGATCATCACACCCAAAAGGGCACTACTCTTTCCTAAAGCCATTTTTCCAGAGATTTCACCTTTGACACACCAGGAAAGGACTGTCTCTTCTTGTATGACTTCAACAAATGGTGCAAGGTTCTGTCCTGACAGTTGAGACGGAATTGAATCAGGGAATTTTCATTGTGAAGGTATTTCAACTTTTAGTTGTCGGGACGGCTTTGACTTAAATCTTTTCATTGTTATTTCAGGGAGGACAAAATGGTCGTAAAAGACGTCAGTCAACGTCAACTGAAAAATAAATTCCAATTGAATTGTTCCTACCCCCGTCTTGTCAAAAGGAGTCAGAACGCCCATTTTACGTGTAGGGAAATAAAATTTTATTGTGTAGGAAATGACGCCATGACATTTTTATTCGACAGGTTTTTTCACGAACAATCTGGATTGAGAAAAGGTGGAGCAGTATAAACAAAGATGCTTTAAATTAATTAAATTTAAAATTAATGAAGGGAATTTTTTGAGGATGGAAGCGCCAGAAACTTTTCGGTGGGGACTTAGTTGGGACTTCCTGCAGTAGATGACTCGTGGAGGCCAATGACCTGTGAAGAGACTAAGCTTTGTCGTAGTGAACAAGGTTGGCCCAACGTAAAATTACCTATCCAAAAGGGTTTCTTTTTCAAAATTCTCTACGACTAGTTTTAATTTTGTTGTCTGTTTTAAGCACAAAATCATGACTTCGAACCCTCACAGGGTCAAATGAAGAGTGTGACACGTACCATTTTGGATTCTTGTCATACTTTAGCTAGGGGAAATAATGGGGCTTTGATTTATTTTTAATCTTAAGTTTTAAAAATACTCAATACACCAGTAGAGTCATTGTTAGCGGAGGAGCGGTCAGTTATTTTGTTGTGCATCATTTTTTTGAAATTTTTGAAAAGACTTTATTTGAGAAAACTTTATTTTTCAATTAGTTCTGAATACGAGTTTCATTTGTGGCTAACTTTGAACACATTTCTTATTGCAGTATAAGTAAAAGTAGAATATTTGTGGGTATATTCCGACGATAACATCATAAATTATGATTCATAATTAGTTTAGCTTTTCCTTTTATTAGTAATAATTACACAGCGAATTATTTAATTCCCTCCCTCCAAGCTAAATGAGAGTCTACAATCAAAATTGTAGAAAACCAACAGGAAAGTGATTTCCTATTTTTGATTAATTTGTCCCCCTTACATAATTCGTGTACCTCTCAACAGTTCACGGTATTGTTACTAAATGTTTCCTTCCTTTCACTTGTAGTACTTGTTCCACATAAGTATTTGCGGAACAACAAATCCGCACGACGAAAAAGAAATTCGCATCTCAATTAAATTTATTTTCTTCTCTGCCTTCTCTCCACATGTCTCTCTCTTTTTTCCTCCCCTCCAAAATTTGGTAATTCTCATCTCGACCTCTTCACCTTTCATCATTTTACCACCTTCAGCCATTTGGGATACCCTGTGTGTGTGCTCAACGCTCAACGTGTGTCTTACACATCAGTCATTACTCCCATTTAGCACGAAAAATTCCTTTTTCTCTGTCATTCTTCTTATTACACGACTAAACGTGTCAATTGTGACGTAAGGAATGTGTCATCCAATAAAAATCCCCATGTGTGTGTGTTTGTATAATAATTCTCTCTCTCTCTCTCTCTCTCACACACACACAGGTCAACTTGTACACTCACTATTTGTACTATTTAAATTAAAATGTCTACATAATACTCACTCTCTTTTTCTTTCTACAATGTACACTCTAAACAATGTGACTTACTTTTTTTTGCAAAAAGTTCAAAATGTGCATCCACACACACACGACACACACACATGTATAAACACATTGTCTGTAATATTGTGCATTTCTGCTTTTTCTATTTCCCACGGATTCTTTTGATCCATATCATTTCTTCCTGAAGTTGTTAATAATAGTAATTGTTCAATGTGGGATTTGTAAATCCATGTATGGACGTGTGTGTGTGAGTGGCGTGTTTGCATCGGAGTGCGTACATGTGTGTGTGTATTTTGTTACAAAAATTGGACAACTACAACTTAATCATGGAATGGGGGAACGGGTAATTAAATTTCAAGACGAGAAGTCAATCCAATTATTAATGTTATATCATAAGTCATAATTACTCTCTCTTTCTCTCTCTCTCCTTTGTTAACAAACGGGCCTCTCACCACCGCCATTAAAAAATCACTCAACCCTTCAATAATTAACAAGTTAAATACAATTTCTCCGCTCCTTAACCCCATCCACATAAAAAAGCACACACGCGCGTACATTAATCCAACTCACAGTTGTACAACAATTGAATTTATTTATTCTATTAACCACTTCATCATTCCCCTGATGTGTGTGTGTGTGTGTCTTTGTGCCCAATGACACAGCGCGTACAATTCCCATATCCATTACTCACAGAATAAAGACTTCCACACACATATACCCTCTCGCTGACACACACAATAGAGTGAGAGGGAGGGGGAGAGAGAGAAGGGGAAAAATTGGTAGAAAGTGCTAAAATAATGAATGCTTTGTACACCCCGGCACTTTTTCACACACACACGTACACACATGTATAGCACAAACATATACACACACATACAGGCACACACGTACCCCAGATGAAGAGAGAGAGAGGAGAGAGAGAGAGAGAAAAGGAGGAGGAGGAGAGTCCATGAAAAATGAAACAAATTCCACACTGAATTTCGAGTTCATCCTTATTCCATTTGGACTGTACTCTTCTGCGATTGTTGTTGTTGTTCTTGTTGACGAGGGGAGGGATGAGGTAAATGGAATTGTCATGTCTTGAGACGGTGGACGAACGTGCCTGGCCACAAGTCCACGAGGAATATTGGGAGCAAAGGTGATGAGCAGAGGAGAAGAAGGGATGAAGGGAAATTCCGACTGTGGTGCAAATACCTCAGTCACACCAATCCTCATAAACAATCTGTCCTATACTGTCTGCACTCGTACACACACGTACTTCCACTGTGTGTGTCTGTAGAAAAAACAAGTTTTGAGGTAATTCTACAATGTATGAACCATTGTCAGTACTTGTGTGTGTGTGTGTAAGTCTAGTCTACAGTGCTACATCCACTTTCCTTTCTCGTCCATCTCCCCTTCTACTAATAGATATGTAATTGTAGTACAAAGGAGTAATTGTCTGTGTGTGTGTGTATTCTGTGCGTGTGTGTGTATTCTTTCTGTGGATTGGAATGCACAGGAGGATTGAAAGAGATTAGAACTAAAGGAGGGAATCTGACACTTTAATAGATGAGAATCCATGATTTTTGTGATGAAACACACAAAAGCAGTAAAGGGTCTCTCATACATTTCGTGCAAAATTTAGTACGAAAGAAGTTGCAAATTTCTTTGCAAATATTTTCATTCTCACAAACGAAATCCCGCAAACACACACACACCGATTTATGTCAGCAGGACACAAAAAAATCAGTTTTTCGGGGGATGTAAAAAAATGTTTGGTTAAATCAAATATGTTGCAAATATATGCATAATTTGCATCGATTATTGATTCATATTTCCCCGCAAAAAACAAACAGGGACAAATTTAAACCTTGGCTTTTATCCTCAAGTTTAATATGCAAAAGAGTAGGTTAGTGTAAAATAAAAGACTTTCCATTCCAAGTTGGAAATTCCAACCAACTTATTCACAATTCGAATTGGCATTGTGCAAATAAATCTCTAGGATATTCGCGAAAATCAATGTATCCATTTTTTGTCTCAGGAAAATGTAAATTTTAATGGAGTGCAAATAAAATGTAATCATCTTGCTATTAAAATATACATTTTTTTGGTCATGGGCGTCATTTTTTTCCTGTTTTTGCCAGAAAGAAATTCCAATCAGTTTCATAATTGGCGGGTGAAATGAGCCATAAAACTCCCATATTGGACCAAAATACGACGTATTTACACTCACTCGGTACTTGATAGTTTCCACAAATCTCACACAGCCTTAACAACGTGTGTGTGTGTCTACACTCTACACGTCGTACGTCATGCATGAACGCACCTCTTCTTCTCAAGAGAGGAGGAGGAGGAGGAGGGGGTGTAAAGAAATACAATATATCAACAATGGAGAGATGAGGAGATCATTTGAGAGATACAGAGGCAAACACTTTAGATCCTGTATTGACTCATTGTAATCTTAACGGCGGACCGCAAAACACACACACAGAAGAGAGAGAGAGAGAGGGAGAATGGCAGAGATTATTATTAATCATCACCTGTAATTCTTGAGTCAATTCAACTCGAACGGAGTAAAGAAGTCACGATAGACACACACATTCACAGATTGTACACACACACACACACACACACACACACACAAAGGAGAGACGGTCGGCCTGCACCTCATAAACAAAGTAACAATGGTGTGTGTATCGTGTGTGTGTGTAGACACAGACAATATTATGAAAATGTGGATTTTCCAATCTGTAAAATGCACACAGAAAGCTTACCTTCTCCACACACACACACAGTACACAAATGCACACACACACAATGACTCATAAAAAAGTGCAATGGGAAAAAAATGAGAAATAAGTGTAAATTGTTAATTGTAAATAATTGTACATTGTAAATTCCCCACTCCCGTCCTCTCTCTCTCGTCCCGCCCACCCTCTGTAATTTGTTGTCAATTTATCGTGTGTCTCTCATTTTCCATGTTCTTGCATCTACTTAAGTCACGACAATAATACTTGCCATTGCTTTCCACACAGACTCAAAAGAGACAGGAGGGACAAGACAAGACAAGGTGGAGAACACAATTGTAATTGAGACTTTGCTCAGTTAGGGCAGTCACTCTCTATTTGTGCGTGTGTGAGACTAGTGACTACACTAGTACTAGTGTCGTTGGAGTTGAACGGACCCCGGAAGGGCAGTCCAATTAGTCCATCATTAAGCAGGCCAATAATAACAGATGAGCTTAATCAGAGCAGAGTCTACGTGAGTCTTGAGAATTTGTGGGTGATTCACGTCTCCCTTGTTGTCACGGACCTCTAATTTATTTTCTCCTCTCCATTTTCCATAGTGCACTACTCCACGTCTTACTCTGAGCCATTTTCTGTGGTTTTTCTTCTCTCCTTTCCCTTTCCTGGGTGGGTAAAACGAGAGAGTCTCATCTCCGCCATAATTTTTTTTCCTATCTTCCAATTGCAAAGTCGAGACTTGTCTCAGAGAAAAATAAAATTTCTCATCCATAAATAATTTTTAGAGAGGGAATATTTTAGTCAGAAAGAGGAAGAGAGAACCGCAGACTCTTGGACTGGGTCAATCAAAGACTGTCTTACTTTTTTGTGATACAATTCTGAGATTTTTTTACAGTCCATTTTAAATTGGCCTTGAATTGGACCGACTTTTTTAGCTTCAAAATTTTGATCAATATTTTGTACTTCGTCTTATTTTCGAAATTATTTTGTGAGTGGAAAAAGTGGAGTGAACAATTTAAATAGAAATATTCTGTGTTTTTTGGTGGAGAATGAATTTCCTGACCACCTTTTGACCGCCGTTTGAAAGCGCAGCAATTTTTTGGAATTTCTGTGGAAAGTGAGAGTGAAATTTTTGTGAAAATAATTTGTGAAGTGCCCCGCGATTACAATGGCTTTTCTGTGTATTTCTCTCTTGTTGTGCACATTATTTGAATTTCCCTCCACCATTTTTGGCACTGGACCACCCGCCATGTCCTACAATTTTGTCCAGCATCCCATAAGAACTACTTACAACCTCCAGAGTCATCCATTGTTAGAACCTGTCCCAAAGAGAGTTAAAAAGTTGGAGAGTAGGGGAACAAGAGTGTTGAGAAATCCTTCACCTGTGACCCCAGCCACTGTGGGTGTGTCAGGTCCTTGGGTGGGTCAAAATAATAATGATATACTAGACCACTTTCAGGAGATGTATCAAAGAGCTGAAGCGATTGGGAATGAAGCTAGACTACCATTTTTGGAAAGTCCGGTTGACAACACTTTAACACAACATCAAATCCAGTATTTGGAATCACCGACTTATCACAGTTGTTATAGAGCTTGTTCCACGGATCCTTCTACTCGGATGACATGTTCCTTCAATTTTACTGTGGCTCATTACTATATTCTTTCGCCACATTGTCGGGAGTGTCCAAATAATACGGCAGACTGTTCGAGGCATGGTTGTCTAGCTGCGGATGCAAGGCAGAGACCTGTGGCGGTTGTTAATAAAATGCTACCAGGACCAGCTATTCGGGTAAGGAAAGACCGGTCACTCAGCTTTTACATGAGATTTGGCAGACGTGGGAACTGGGACACAAGTCACGCGACTCCGTTCAGTGAACGTGTGGACGAGTGACGTTCATGCAAAGTGGCAGTTCGGACGGGAGTCAAGGCGAAGAATTTTATCAATTACACTCTTAAAGCAGAAGGAAAAATGTTGGGTGGAAAGTGGATTTTTCACGGAATGAGGGAAAGTTTCCTCCTCCAGGCAAAATGTTACCCTTCTACGGGGAAACTTTCCCTTCTCTTCTAAGAGTGTAGACTCAATTAGTATTTGAGAAAGTATGCGCGGAAATTCTGCGGCAGAATTCATTGTTGAATTTCAGTTGAAAGATGAAAATGTTTTGGATGCAGGTTTGTGAGGGTGACACGATTGTTGTAGACCTTGCAAATAAATTGGTGGGTCAAGAGACAACGATCCATTGGCATGGAATTCATCAACAAACAACACAACATATGGATGGAGTTCCACATCTTACTCAGTTCGAAACTTTTGGAGGGATTTGTACTCGATGAATCCTCGTTTCTGATTCTGGTTTTTTGAACATGATGCGCTAGGCTGTGAATGTGGATTGTAAATTGTATGGTGCATAGTGTGTATCATTCAAAAATTAGAATTGGGATCAAGAATCCGTCGAGTATAAATCCACCCGTTTAATTGTTAATTTTTTGTGAGAATTTGATTCACCTTTACTGATCATCAAAATTTTAAAAACATGTCTTGAACTTTTGACATTCTTAAAAAATTACAGATGTCCCATTCCACAAGCTACCACATTTAGGTAATTTATTTGTTTCTTACTATTAACGAGACTAGCTAAGCTAGTCATAAGGCAATGTAACAAATTAATTAATGGTATTAATGATAAATTAATGTTGCATCAAAATAAATGGATGCACAAAATAGATGACAACTTTTAAAAATTCTACAAAACTACAATAACTGAATTTAGTGGATTGTTAGTAAAGACATTTGGTAAAGAATTTCAATTCCGAGTAATACAAATTACTTTATCATTGTTTGTGAGAAAATAGGTACCAGTTCGAAGCATCCAAACCGGGTAAGTTTGAATTTTAATGAGAGTCCAAGCCAGAAAAAGTAATAACTTTTGGACTCAATCGATTAACAAAAGTAAATTCTTTGAATTTAAGGTACATACTTTTGGCACAGCCATGCAGGAGTACAGCGTGCAGATGGCGTTGCAGGTACACACACACACAAACATTCGAGCACTGCTCAACTGGAATAATTTTCCTAATGTTCCAGTAGAAGCATTGCTTCAGAGGCAATGAAGTTTTTAAAAATGCGAAAAAAAATTCCACACAAGTCAACTTTGACCTTTGCTGAGATAAATCCCCCGCGCCCCTCGAGTTAGTGATGGTCAAAATTTGAAATTAACCTTTGACCCATCCATTCCAAAATTTTAGGATCACTGATAGTTCGACGACCCCCAGAAATTGAGACCCATGACAACCTCTATGATTACGATCTTCCTGAACATGAAATCATGGTTTGGGATTGGCTATCCGGACTAGCATTGAACGGTCATCTCCGTGGTCACGTGACGGATGAGCGGGAGCTTCCAAGAAGCATCGTAAAGAAGAATTAATTTTTCTCAAAACTTCACCATCTTTCTTTAGCAAAACTGAATAACAACAAAAAAATTTTTGTTCAATTTGTAGTTGGTCCATGGTAAAGGATTTCCGCCTGGTTTTTTCGATGACTTCGAACCATTCGATGTAAATCTCGTTTATCATTCAATTTTTATCTTACACATAAGTTGAAATAAGCTATTTCGTATTTTTAATCCTTCATTCTTGTGAACACTACAAAAATTCCAGACACTCCAGTCGAAAGGAAAGCCATTCGTCCCGATCCACGAAGTCCGGATTCGTCATGGGTGGTCCTATCGTTTCAGACTCATAAGTAATGGAGTGACCCTATGCCCTGTAGAGCTGTCCATTGAGGACCACCCAATGATAATTATAGCATCAGATGGATTCGACGTGGAACCCGTGACAGTTCAGTCTTTAGTCATTCATGCAGGAGAAAGATACGATTTCGTCATCCGAGCTGATCAACCAGTTGGTTCTTACTGGATGAAGTACCGGGGATTAATAGACTGTAATCTGACTAGTACTTTTCAATTGGGTCTACTCAATTATGAGGGGACACCCCTTGGTACCTTACCAGGGCACACTATTAGTACATGGGATGAGTCTGCACCCTCAGCACCAGGATTGGTGAGTCAAATCTTAAAATTTCATTCAAAATAAATTACAAGACGCGGAGGAAGAAGGCAAGTCGTTTTTTAAATTATGGCGGGCTTGCCTTTATTTGAAAACTTTCCATGCCTCGTCATCCAACTAGTAAATAGAAGTGCGGAAGAAGTCCAATTACGAGAAGAGCTAAATTTTTATTCAAAAAATTCTTTGCAGCAACTAAACCCTGTCAATGTGGCACCGGGTGAGTCATAAAATTAAACACGTCGCACACACGCACGCGCAAGTACGAATTTTAGAAATATTTGTTTTTGAATTGGCCAGGAATCCCGGGTGAATCTGTCACAATAGCTGAACTGTCCTCCTCGGCTGACACGGACCCTGAAATAATTCAGAAGGAACATCCCGACCATCAATTTTATTTGACTTACGATTTTAATCGAGTACCAAACGTAAATTTTGGTCTGGGTCCCAAGAAAGACACATGGAAAGTTTTTAGAGAGAAAACACGTGGGGGTTACAAGGATAAGGAACCTGTCGTTCATTTTCTACCACAACTCAATTTTATTTCGCACACGATGCCAATTTCTCCACCGCTCGTCCAACCTGAAACAATCCCTTCTATTGATCGGTGTAATTTTGAAACGAAGAAGAGACATGGAATTGATTGTACTCAGAAACATTGCAAGTGAGTCACATTTCGCATGACATTGTCCTTCTTTTTGGTCAAATTAGTGTGGTCATGTGACCTCTGGTTGGCGGAATTTTAAAAAGGATTGTCTTTATGTAGGTGTACTCATTGGTTGACTGTTAAGCTGGACAGCATTGTGGAGATTGTACTGGTCGACATGTGAGTCTACATTTGAATCTCAGTCCATTACTACAGAATTTTTTTGTGATTTTGGTGGGAGTTTTGAATTAATCATTAATTATTAATGTATGTGTCTGATCTTTGTGACATTAATTTTCCTATTAACTCGACTATAGGGGAGTGAGATTCGACGCTGTGCACCCATTTCATTTACATGGTCACAGTTTCCGAGTTGTTGGTAAGGAATTTTGTTTTTGAAAAGCCCGCAAATGAAGATGCAAAGTTGACTAATGTGCGCTTATTAATTTGGATTAAAAAATTGGCACATTTGAAGGAATGGAGCGTTTAGGGAACACGACGAGTCCAGATATCATCCAGTCATGGGATGAGCAGGTGAGGGGAGAATGAAAAGTAGTTGTCCATTTTGAATGGTCAAAATTAGATGTAGAAAATGCAGAAAAATGTTGCAAAATCTTCCAGTTTGTAATAAGAAAAATTTGATGAAAGTAATCTCTGAATCCTTCACTCAAAAAGTTGCCCTGAAATATCCGAGAGGGTTTTCCAATAGCTTTCTCTTAAAAGTTTTGTCAGACTGAAACATTTTCCAACGCCACCCAAACCTACCTTAATTTCAGTTCAATTAATGAGAATTTGTTTGTTGTGTAGGGACTACTACCAAGACGTAGATCGAATGCTCCAATCAAGGACACTGTCTCCGTCCCAGATGGTGGTTACACCATCATTCGATTCAGAGCCAACAATCCGGGTGAGTTATCCTCACTGTCAGATGACAGACATGATGCCGTTGTTCTATTGTTTTTATAGTGGGGTGTGGGAGTGTTGACGGATCAATGTGGGTGAGGGACATTGTGGGAGGTCTAGATGGGAAGGGAAGCTGTGAGTGGAGTACAGTCAACTTGGGTGGTCCTTCAATGGGAAAGACTTGCACACACGAAATTTAATGTGCAGCTTCTGACGAGACTTCCTGTTTGACCGTGGGGACCACCCAAGTTGACTGTACTCCACTCGCAGCTTCCCTTCCCCATGGACATCTTCCTCCCACACACACATACACATACACCACCACTTAACCCATCTACACTCTCAAGTCCACACACCCACGCCAACTACGAAATTCACACGACCTAAACTTTTAAGCTAAAAATTATTTCCCTAGAATTGTCAAATGAAAAGATTAATTTTTTGATAAAGGAATCGTACTATGAATGTTTTTAAATGGAATAGGATATTGGTTCTTCCATTGTCACGTGGAATTTCATGCGGAAAGAGGAATGGCATTGATATTTCAAGTAAATCAAATACAAAATTAGAATGTGTCGTAATTTGATACGCACACTTATTTGACAGTTTCTACACACTTAATTTCAAAATTACATATGAAAAATTCTCCTCAATTTTCCTAGGTTGGTAATCCAAGTGAAATCCCTCGTCCTCCTCCAGATTTCCCAACATGTGGGAATTACATGCCTTCCGTCGACTCCACACGTCGAATCCGATTTCCATGAGAAACTCATTCTCATCCCAATCATTTCTACAATTTTTGGATGAACATGCTAAAATTTCATCGACATCAAAAATTAGATTGTACAAGAATTGTAGCGTCAAAAAATTTCGTGTGTGCATTTACCATTACAAAATTCCCAAGAAAAACTGTTGGGCAACGATGAAATTTTTTCATTGACGTTTATCATGAGATTTTGTCGTCGTCGTCATGAACTTTAACGTCACAGCAAATGACATGTCATCCACAGATATGAAAGTCATGATCCTTATAAAAGTATTCTTGCGAGGATCGATTCGTCCCAAATTCATTGACGCTGATTAGTTGATGAGGGGGGAATTTATTATTATAAATACTCGATAATGACCTTTATTTTAAAGCTCAATTTTATTAGTGGAGAAAATTGCTTATATAAAAAATATTGCCAAACATTTTGAAGTGAAATGATATATATATAGTTTTTGAAATATTTATTCTTACGTACTTTCTTGCCATCCATTGAAAATAATTTGAAGAGTTTTACCACTTTAAATCATTACTGTATTTTCCCTAGTTTTCTTTCCTTGTTCCCTGTCTTATCAGAATGAAGTAAATTTGTTATATTTTTGTTACAATTTGTGTGTGGTCCATCCTTTGGACTAGTTTCTTATTTTTCGCTTGTATTTTTTGTAAAAAACTTTGATATTTCTAATTTGATATTTTTCAGATGTAAATGGCTGGACGGTGGATATTTTTATATTACAGCTTCCCATAGAGGTACATGTAACTCTATGCAGCTTCCATTCGCTTAAGTATGACATTGAATTGAATAAATATTTGTTTACGTAACTATCGTCAATTGTGTAGCATTCAATTTAATTAAACTCCTGTCGAGGGAGGGGGGCACACGCCACGTGTGTGAAGGCGTGTCTGTGTCTTGAACCCTGTCCATCGTGTCACTTGTTTTCGTGTCCAAAATTCTCTGTCATGAAGTTATTCTTCCAATAATTATACAACTGTCCTGTTCTCTCTTAACTAATACACCAATTGAATTGGTACCTGCATGAGTAGTGACAAACACACACATGATTGACACACATTATGGTTTACACGCCCCGGAAGGGAAGAGACAATGTAGTCAATACCAGGGTGGCCGTGGCCCGGGAGAAAGTGTCAGTGGGAAAAGTGAAGAAGGGCTGACGGCACGCCAGTGAAAGGCCCGTGCGTGAGTCGAGAAAACTTGACGAACTTTCGACGATTTAACGATTGAGTTTGACAGACTTTGAGATTTCGAAGTCACCTTTTCAGTTCTCTCCAGATTCTTCCACTGCCCAATAGGAATTGATTTCTCCCGGGTGGAACGGAATCCTGTTTCAATACCTTTTTCTTTTGAATGTATCAGTCTGATACTATCAGCTGAAAAAATTGTTGACGTTTGATCCAAAACAAACGCACTTACAACAAACGCAGTGGTCGTGCAAGTAGAATCTCCATTTGAAACTATTCTATTTTTCGAGAGGAGTTTACAAACTTCCAGCAATCCCAAAACCTCAGGTAAACTGTACCAATTTCTGTCGAGCTGTTTCCAATTCGTACGGTTTCACGGCTTTTTCAAAAACAGCTTTTCAAAAACCCACGCAAATTTTTTCCACTGATTTACTTTAACTTTTCAATAGTTTTTCTCCAGTCCGTCCAAACCGATAATTTTCAGTCGATAAGAAATCCAAGTGGAATCGCCATGAGAAATTGCAAAGAGTCATTCATTTCCTTCTACCGCTTTTGCCATACACGCATTTCTCTCTTTTTAAACTGTTTGTGTCGAAACATTTCAAATTTTGTACTCTACCTTCGAGTGAAGCCTGTCCATTGGAAATGGAGAGGAAATTTTGATTACTCTTTCTTTCAAGAATCTCTTCAAATGAGTAGAATTTTCCATAGAAAATTTACAATCAAAAAGAAAACGAGAGAGAGAGAAACCAGGAGAGATTTTGAGAAGGACCCTTTAATTCGACAGTTATTTAGTACCCTCCACACAGTGTACCTTTTGGGTGGCGGGCCGTACAAAATTGTGAATCCTGAAAAATCCTGTTGGAAAGGGATGAACGGGATTTCTGAGAAAATTCAGGTTGACAGAGGGAGATGGAGGAAATTTTTGATTGGATGGCATTTCCTACTACACAATTTTTATCATTTATTCTTACTCGCTGGATGGTGGGCTAGTGTCATGGAAGAAGAAGCCCATTCTCCAAAAAGACTTGGACTACAATACATGTTTTTTGCTTGTACCACTTTTTGGACTATTCATTGGCACAATGTTTTTGTTCGATGGGGGAGTTGTCAAGGATTTCTTAACTGTCTTGTCCGGCTGGATATCCATTTTCAAAGTAATTAATATTTAAAAAACTCCATCTAATTGGAATTAAGATTTAAAATAATTAGAAAATTCCGTCACTTTCCTCTCGTCCAAAATTACAGGTGAACAGTCTGTCATTTTCGATGGTAAATCCAAGCTGGCCATGTCAATCAATAGAACGTCTGGCCCATTCATCAGATTCCTAAGGATATTCAAAATATTCCGCTTCACGATCACACTCTTGAATATTATCGTGTTACTAAGAAAACCATGGCGTCCTCACATTCTAACTTCCCTCGTTCTACCAAATGAAAATAGAAATGCCAACCACCATCATTGTCTGTCAAGTATACCATCAAATCCGTACTATTTAAAACATTTCCCGCTCGCCATAATCCAACTTTACATTTGGATTAGTCAATGGGAAGGAATGTTCTGTTGTGTAACTCAAATTTGTACTCATCTCACAATCATTATCAAAATGTTGAGTCGGCTCCAGCTTGTGTAAGTGTATGCTCACAGAAATATGTGGAATTTTTGAATTATTCCGCCATAACTGTGTGTCTGTGTTTTTTAAAATGATGGAGAGTACAGTTTTGTCAATTTTTGTATGGGAGACTTGACTTTACGCTGAACTGACACTTTGGATAGGACGAGTGTCACGTGAGTCACGTGACGTGACCTAGGGTCAACTGAACCAAGTCACGTGACCTTCGTCTTTATGTCTTTACCGTGAAGAGGCAGTTGAGCAGTCGCTAAACCTCAGCTGAACCTCTCTAATCTTTACTTTTTCACACAGGGTCACCACGAAGGGACGGCGAATCCCTTTGTTCATCCCCACGTGGTCCACAACCCGTGGGCCAGATTTCCTGTACAAAGAATTTCGAAAACTCCAAATCCTTCAAATCCACTTCAACTCAATTTATGCGCATTTCTTATTCCACTTGGAAATTACATTCATTCTGGCTGCAGTGGTTGGTCTGGTGGCTGGAGTGAGAGTCGAAGGGATTTCTGGAGTCCGTCCTTTTATAGCAGCCCTCACTGGTATCCTTGTCCTCTCTTTTTTATGGACGAAAATGGCGGAGGTGAACGATGTGTCTACTTGTGTGATCAAGTCGTGGGAAAATTGTATTGGATGGGTCAGGCAGAGCAGGAAGGATTCTATGTCAAAATATCTTCAATCTGTAATGCCGATTAGGGTCAGACATGGAACTTTCTTCTGGGTGGACAAAACTCTTGTTCTCACCATTCTCTCCATTATAATTCATAACACGGCCAATTTTCTTGTGGCTGAGTGACTTTCTATCAACAAGTTCAAAGCTTCCCTCCAAGTGAAGTTGATTTTAAAAATCCGATTTTTACAAATTTTATGCAAAGAATTTCCCTTTTACCAATTTATTATTACGTTCTCATAGAATAGAATTTATTCAAATAATTGTATGAACACTTTTCGAGGTTCCCGCCATTTGAATTCATTTTTTCAAACTCATTTCTTGGAGTTGCTCACAGTGGGACATATCTCCAGAGTAAGCGACAACCAATTCACACAACAGTCCAATTTTACATTGTTGAAAGTCTTCACCTTCTGGATTACACACACCACGTGTCGTCAAACCTTTGTTGTAGTTTCTGAAATTTTTAAAAACATTTTTTAAAAAATTCATTTCTTAATTGCAGTACTTTGAAATTTTTCAAAAAATAATTTTTTGAGAATTATTAATTATTCATAATTATGAAAATACTATCTTTCTACATGCATCATGCGATTAGTTACTCAATTTTGAGCACGAAATTCAAAAATAATGTATTTACCGCTCAAATTTCAAAAACAAAGCATCGTCATCAACCATCCTGAGTACAAAATCATAGAGTTCATCCGCTCTCAATGAATTCAAGCCATATTCTTCTTTGGCACCATACAATTTCTCCAGAATGGGCATATTTTGAGCGTTGGACATTGTGGTGTTCAAAATCCAAGTTTCGTGATCAACAATCTCGAAAGTTGAGTCCGCTCCACGTTCACCATCAACAAGATAAATTTTGTAGCCAGAGTTCATCCCGTCAGTTGTCCCACTGGGACCAACGTACAGAGAACCCGTTGGTCTGTCCGTCCCTACAAGAATTCCATTTCAAAACTCAATTAATTATAAACAAGTTACAAAAACATTTGAAAAATTATTTTAAACTTACCGCGCTCAAAGGTCAAGGTAAAGTAATCAGTGTGGGAATGACCGTAAAATTGACCCCGAATATTATTTTCAAATCGATTTACAATCCTGTCAAACTTGTCACTCCAAATGGGCCAACAAGAACCAGAACCAGGTTGGATGTGTCCTAAAAAAGTATTGCAAAATTTTGCAAATTTTCGCAATTTTTTTAAAAAAAATATGTGCAATATTTTTGCATATTTTTACCCAGAATGTAAACATTGTCGCCATCTTGCTCTGCTTGGAGCATTGTGTCCGCAAACCTTTAATACACAATAAATAAAATATTAGTGGCGTCCGGACTTTGGATAAAGGTCACGTGATCTAATTTCAACCGAAGGGGGTCACGTGACCTTTTACCCTAAGTCCCAGTTCGGCCAAACCTTCCTATTAATTTTTTTGAATGAGAGATGCACGAAAAAAATTCGTGTAAAATCGTACCATTGAAGTTGACCGGTCGGGTCAATGGGGTCATAGGGTAACCAGAAATTGTTGACGTAACAAATATTTGTGTTGACAATCACAAGTCTCAGTCCCGGCTCTGGTTTGACTGTGTAGTAACCACCTTTTGTGAAAGTACTTAGTTGTTCTTGACCCAGCCATTTTCCAAAAGGAGCAGCCACGACATTGTACATCCAACTGAGGTCAAATTCTCCCCAGAGTTCTTCAGGTGAGTACATGTTGACAGGGGCAGGTTCATGGTTCCCAGTCAAGGGATAGATGGGAGTGTTGGGGAAATACTCTGCCAATTTTTCAGTGACATAACGGATATTCCGGGAATTCTCTTCTTCACTGTACAACCAGATGCCGGAGTGGACGTAGTCACCAGTCAAGAAAATATATTTAATTTCCTATCAGAAAAAAGGCAAGGTCACATGATAAAAAATATTTTCAAAATCGTTGACCTTTTTTTACTAACTTAAGAATGGGACAACAGTAAATAACTTACACCATGGGCGGTGGATGCATGCTCCAACATTGTTTCGTATCTGCGTAAAGAAAAGTGGAACAATATGAAGAGATGTTTTGGAAAATTTTAAATTCCGCGCCTAAATATAAAAATAGAAGGGAATTACGCTAGTGGTGGCAGAGCACAACGGTAATCTCCATAAGGTTTTGAGGCATCTTCTTCCGATTCTGGTGGTCCGGATTCGGGACGACAGCAAATGTCTGGTTTACCACAAGCTGCATTGTAGCCGACAGTGTAATCGACGTCAATGTGAACATCCGTCATGTGCATAATTTTACTCAGTTCCAATGTACCCTTCGGATATTCACAAGAATGTGCTTACATACACAAGGGACCCAAATCTTGGTACCTCTTGGACAGGGCCCCAATTAGATCCCTTTATAGTTTCTGAGTAGTCCACACTGGGTGTGACTGTCTGTACCTCTGTGAGCCAGAAACTATGAAGGGACCTTCAGAGTCCTTGGAAACCAATTGTGGGACTATGGACTCGACAGTCTTAAATTTAATTTAAGGGTACGTTAATTAAAGCTTAATTTACGGGTAGTGCAGGTAAGGTTTGGACTGGTGGTTTGTCCTCGTCAATGTCGATGTCCCAATCTGTCCAGGTCTCGTTGACGGGTGTGCCTTTTTATCATACATGCGGAAATTTTTTGTCTTTTAGAGTATTTTTTTACACGGCACAAATACAAGAAATCTTATAGAATTCAAGTAGGATCGTAAAGAGAGAGATTTACATCCAGGGTTAATGATGCCACAAAGGTCTTCTCCAGAGAGTTCAGGTTTATTCTGAATAATGTACAGGATTGGAGGCTAGTGGACCAGAGAAATTTATTTCAAAAATTAGTACATAAAATAAATTAATGGAATTTCAATCTGAAAATTAAAAGCAATTTACCGCATAAGCTCGAACAGTTGGATCACAGATGGCTTCCTCTTCGATTTCGAGAATGACACAATATCGTATAATAAATAGAATGATGTCCTCAGTCGTTGCACCCATTTCCAGATTTTCGACGATGACTGGATAAGCTGCTTGACAGACGTCGCATGTAATGTACTCAGCACGAGGGAGACGTGGAGCATCCCTGTCTATCATCATGTTCGTCAACCAGGCTTTTATTTGAGTTCTAAAATTGACACACACAGAAAAAGGTCATCCTCCCACTTGGATTGATTGGCTACATTAAATGTATTACATTTTCAAAAAAGAGAACAGCAAACTTACCTGTATGGTGCAAACATTTGTAAATATTTTTGTTCCTGGAGTGTCAATCCGGTTCCTCCAATTTCCCTCCCAGTCGCCCATCCTGAACAATTCAGGATTGTCAGGGAAAGTGCAAGACAAATCAAAAGGCTGGACTTGGTCATTGTGAGACTGTGAGAATTGTACTAAATCCGCATTCGTAATTCCCTTGCTGAGCCAATTATGATGGTAAAAGGAATTGTCAAGTGTGACCTGATTAGATATTTTAAAAATTAATTTTGAATGGTGATGAGTCGAGTGGACACACATGTCGCAGTTTTTTTAGCGTCATAAGTTTTTGCATGGCAAAACAAAATTTTATTGGCCGAGTCGTGAGTGTAATTGACTCAATTGATCATTAGGATTATCACTCCGTCCGAATTTGACAGGATTTGATTGATTTCCTTTGACCACTTGATTTTGAAATACATTTGAGTTGGTTGTACACTCAATGTTTTTACTACAAAGAGAGTATGTTCTGTTGTGTACCGTACTGGACAGTACTGGTTATTGGCTAATGACATTCATTTGAAGGTGAAGTGACGGTAATATAATTATTTATTAATAGAATCGAAGCGAAGGAGGGGACAGGACTCGTGTCACAGGAAATGATGTAATAGATAAGAATTTGGTTTTGTTTACTGATTACTCATTTCAATTGTTTTTATGCGCACTGTCATACACATCCGATGGAAACGTGTCAATTAATTTTTGGAATGTCTAAATAATGTTTTTACTAAATACAATTCTTTCCAAATTAATGTCTACATGCACTATTTATTTTGAACTGGGTTGGAGAAGGGAGAAATAAACTAGAGTAATGTGTAAAAATTTTAAAAATTTTATTCAACATCCTAGTCGGTAGCAGGAACATATTTTGGGACGTCGACAACGACCACATCGAAATCCAAGTTGTCGACAATGTAAATGACATCTTTGGGAAGTGTGTGTGGGGCAAAAATAGGAGAAGTCACTGTTCAGCTGGACAGAGGAGTCAAAGTCGAAATTATTCTCTACGGATTGAATATCCAACTCAGCAGACGAAGAATCCTCATCTTTTTCAGGTTCTGGTTCTGCTCCCATCTAAGTGGAATAAATATAATATTGAGTGAAATGTCAAATTGAGGGTCTTGGATCTAAAACCAACATCCTGAATCTATGCGCATAGATTCAGGATGTTGGTTTTAGATCCAAGGCCCTCAATTGCAGTTAC
>WJFB01002414.1:0-19536 GCA_009870185.1 Pygmarrhopalites habei
TCCGGTGTTTACATATGGCAACTAATCAATTTTGGTAGAGCTCTTTTCTTAACAGACTAACATTGATGAAATCCAAGTGCCCAATGGATGATAGAATAATGGACCCATCCTTCATCCCCTAGCTTTATCCCCCCTAGCTTAAGAAGTGCATTTCATTTATTTCAAAATTTCATTTATTTTTCTAATATTTGTGCTCGGTCAAAATCTATGTTGACATATATATATATGTTGTAAATATATATGTCAAGATAGTCAAGGTGCTGTTAAGGGTTTCCCTCATTAGGAGGTTTTCACCCCAATCTCAATATCCTTGTGGGTTAATCAATGGCGGGTCGGTAGGCAATAGGGGATAAATTGGCGGGATTTTTTTTCCTTTTCCTTTTTTGATTTTTTTTTCTTTTTTTTAACCGTGCCTTTTCATCAATGGCCGGTTCTATATTTTTTTAAAATCTGTGCAACAACAATTTAGCCAGATTTGTTTTTTTATAAATCTATGCCTCTTGTCATCTTTGGCTAGATTTTCTTTTATCGTCCGTGTTCACGGGTGATAAACAATCTTCGCGATTGCGACTTGTTCTTAACACGTTAATAAAGGCAATGAAATGAAATGTGGCCGGAGACAGAAGAAGGAATTTTTCATTAAATATTTTGTCATTTCACCAACTCCTCACGCCATCATCTGCCTCTCTTTCTCTTCATTTACATTTATTACGAATTGAGCCTGAACTCTTTGAACTTGAGTAATCTCTTTTGTAGAAAAAAAATTTGACATCCCTTTCAGACACACACATAAACTATTATGGGAAGGGTTAAAGTACAAAATAAATGGTTTTCAACCGAAAAAAGTATCCAGCTTAATTAAGTTGACAAAAAGTTGAGGTTGAACTTTCCAAAACTTGACACTCTTTCACTCTTGAAATAACCTTGTAAGTAGATCTTAGTTTTCAAAAAAGTCCATAGCTTCAAGATTCTTCGGGAAAAAATTGATGGATTCCTTCCTCAAATTATCGTACATATTAAAAATGTCGAGGGAAAATAAATAACAGAAAGAGTGCAGCACACCAGTTACATGACTGACTGACCTTGGAACCTACGCATCCTTTATATTTTACATAATAAACATTTTTACACTTTCTCCACTTTCTCCTCCTTCTCCCGAAAGCAAAGCCTCAGTGTCTCTTCCAACTCACGTTTTTCTAGAAAGATTGAGAAAGAGAGAGAGAGAGCGGAACTCTTTTAGTTGGTTGATGACTAGTTAAATTTCTTACAGGTTGCCAGGGCTCGTCTATTATTTGCAGTCGACTGTCTAAAATAAATGATGGATTAGTCCAAAGCATTCCGGGATTCATGGCTAAGCACCACCAACTCCAACGTACATCCCTATCATTATAACTCTCTCTTGCATTATGTATTCAGGTTAAGAGCCCCATGAAGAGGGAAGCTGAAGAAAATCGTTTTGTGTGTCTCTATCTGCACACTCACAGTGCATACGGACAAGCTAAGGGCTTATCGACGAAAAGGAGAAGACGATGATAACATTAAACGACGGATACAAGAATGTCGGATTAATAAGAAACTGACAAATCATTTTTCATCTCCCCCGCACAACCAGAGAGAAGAAGAGGGGAAAATTCTTTTATCTCCTTCTCCCCTCCTCAGTCTCGTCTTTCCCCCTCTCTTATAAAGGCGGCCCATTTTTCCCGTACATACTTAATAGCGATTATCTACTTTATGATTATCACAAAACCAGAACACTATTCATAATAATATCTGCACGTCCCTGTCCCTCTCCCCCATTCCACTGAATACTGTCTAGTTGATTCACCAACTTTGCCGTCATCCAGTAGTAGACGATAAGAAAATGGTGCTAGTGCTGTGTGTGTTACATGTTCCGGAAAAACAGCGGCATAATATCAGATACCGAGCTTCAACCACAACTCGAGCAGCCTCCATCTCTTCAATGTAGTAGTAGTACTTTCTCTCACTTTCTCTTTTCCCCTGTCTGTTTGTATGATAATTAGAGTGTGTAGAAACCACAGGATACGTGGAGCGGGGAGAAAAGAGAGGCAGTGGTAGTGGTAGAGTAACAAAACAAAAGGCTAGTCCATGGAAATTATTCTCGAGGACTTGAGCTCAATTCATGCATTCAACCAAAGTTTTCCACGCACACACACAAAAACAAGAGCTGTTGCTTCCATCCTCCTCTCTTTTGTATTCAAATTCAAATCTTTCTACTCAAAATTCATGTGCTGGTTTTCTCCTGCTACAGTTGTTGTAGTCCGAGGGAAAATAATATTCTCTTTTGAAACCCTCCTTTTTTTCAAAAAAAAAATTTCGTATCTAGAAATTGTGGGAAAAGAAAGTAGGTTAGAGATTACACCCAGCAGCACCACGGGCAGTGTATCCACCGACCAGCATGGACAGAACACATGGAAAACTTAACAAGAAAAGCAATACAACAAAGAGAAAGTGGGAGAAAGGGAGTGTAGTGTAAATTGTAGGCTGCTAAAATATTACAAATTCTTTTTTGACAAAATTTCTCAGAACTTTGGAGAATTACAGTTCACACAACTGGCCAACTGGTACAAAGTGTGTTTATTGTAACAAATATAACAAACTGTGACACAATATGCATAACTAAATGAAAGGATTTTGAAGAACTAATAATGGAAGTTGTCGGACTCTCCAAACTTTTAAAAATGGGTTTTTCGTAAATCTAATTAAGTTATTGTAATCCTCAAAAGTTGAAATCTCTTCCAATACTTCCTTTCATAAACTGGAGCCTATTTTCCCCAAAATATTTTATAAAGATATTAAAAATTCAGCAATATGATTGTTGAGGCAAGAGATGATGTTCAACTATTGTCCAATTGATCCAATAGAGAAAATTTAATAACACCCACAACGTCAGAACTTGTTTAATCATCAACCTGGAGTCTGTAGAGTCATTCTCCAAATTTTTAAAGTAGGTCACCCTCAATCTGATCCAGGGAGTCGGGGAATAATGGCACATGTACCTACCGTGGTTTGGTTCAATCCCTCAACAAAAAGAAAAGGGGAAATAAAGAATCATGGTGACATGACCCACCCTCTTTCAATGTGTGTCCTCTCTACTTCTCTTTCCCCTTATTTTCTCCCTTTTTCCCACTCTCAGCCTCCACAATAGGATGTGATGATGCGTAGATGGAGATATATCAGTGTAAGGCCCTTTGCAAAAAAGGCCTAGACAAGCTTTCTGTGTCAACCATCCACGTCCACACACAAACACACACACACACACACACGAGAATCTAGTCTCTCTGTACAGTCATGCTGTGTATGGCACACGGAGATGGAGAGGGGGGAGAGGAAGAAGCTTTTGTAGGTTACACAACTGGAAGCTGGAGAGAAGGAGAAGAAGTAGAGAAATATATAAAATCTTTTGGCTACACATCCAAATATAGATGAAGAGCTATTGCTGCTTCTGAGCAAAACCAGAGCATCAAACTCCTTTAGATTTCCTCCCCAGATTCCTTTCTCTATCATCCTATCCCTTGTTCCGCGGCCGTTCCTTTTTCCTCTTCCCCTCCAACGATATCCTATCTCTCTCTCTCTCACACACACACACCCATACACAAGTTTCAAACAACACGCAGACACACACAACCAGTTTTTTCCCTTTATTTCACCCTCCAGAGCGTACCTAGTCACCCAGTCCTATTTTTCTTCATTCCCAGTCACTCCACTTTTCACTCTCACTTTCCATTCATTACTCTGTCTAAACCTCCTTGTTAGTGCCCACTCCAGCCTCTCTCTCTCTCTGTTTGATAAATTTGTACATATTTTCCATATAAAAGGGTATCATCATAAAAAATATTTTGTACACATATACTTCCCTCCCCCTTACACACACGCAACGGAGGAGGGCCTGTCACTAGGCTATTTTTACAGCTCCACTTCCATGCAAGGAGTAAAATGACGCTGTGATGTGCTGTACTGGCTTTAATGAAAAATTCCCCCCTCCACTCCCCTCTTTAGTCAGAAAGATAGAAAGAGAGGGGAAGACTGTCTCTCTCGATCCCATTCAACCCAGTCCCTGCCAAGAGAGAAAGAGAAAGCGGGAGAAAAGAAGGCCGAGGTCTTTCTATTTGGCAACTCTCTCCTCGGAGACTCCATAAAAAATGTCCAGCTTTCTTCTCCTTTATACACACAAACACTCACACACGCACACATACACACACACTGGCAAAAAATGTTGGTTGCAAAAAAATCATAATTCATCATCCCCCGTGAAAGTCTGTCGTCCTCCTCCTTCCCCCACATACACACAGTCCAATTTTTTTGTATTTAATTTTTAATAATTCTGCGTATCATCTTTAATTTTTCTCCTGGGGTGAGTCAGGACAAAGTTGTGTGTCTGTGTGACAAATCTGGTGAGAGAGTTCACATTTAATGGAGGAGAAGACAGATACAAAGGATTTTTTTATCATGGTCGACCTTGTACCTAGAATATATACGAGAATGAATGTACTTATTCTCTGAACTTTCTCCTCCATTTTCTGGAAAAATTAATTTCGAGAAAAGTGTCTTGTCCTGTGAGACCTATCGCATTTCATTTACATGATGCATTGTTTAACAACCCACGTTTTTCTCAGTAGTAAAGGATGGACTCAAAGCCCGACATAATAAAAAAATAGTAATAATAATAATAATAATTTAGAGATGATTTTTTCTTGGGATCCACTCAGTCTGGCGGACATGTAACAAAAGAATGTCTCATAATTTGAACAGAGTCGAGTTTCCTTTGACTATGTCTTTAGTTGTTTATTTGTTGAGATTTATTTTTGGATGACTGACCCCCCAGTTCATTGGGTAGTATTGATCGGATTGAAAGGAACAACCCTCCTTGTCAATCTTCTCTTTTCTTCTTTGATGATGATATTGACGAAGAATAACCTGACAGTCATCCGCGTGTGATGTGATGACGGGGAATTCTCTTTTGTGTCCCATATTATTTTTACTTCAATGCCAATCCTGATGTGTTCCACACACATGCTCCCACACACACACAGTTGCGAATTTGAGATTGAGAGTGGCAAAAAAATAAACACAGTGTAGTGCAAAGTAATAAAATGGAGAGAGAGAGAGAGGAGGGAAAGCAGTGGGAGAGAAGTCTATATTGAGAAAACTTTCACATTGTTATTGTGCCAAAACCAAATTCGACTCCTGTTGAATTCTGAAGGTAGAGTGTACGGTATGTGAAGAGAGAGAGAGGAGCTAGAGAGAGAAGAATGTACTCCCTCATCTTACTCTCTCTTCTTTATTTAGTTTCCATCCTGGCGCTCCCTTTATTCATCTCCAAGTCATTCCCTCTCAATCACTCCCGTTCATTTGATAACCTCTCTTGCCTCCATTCCAATCCACATGTCTACACACACATCTCATACATGTACACACACTCACACACTTATCATCAATTTATGACCTCCAACCCTTGACACATCCTCTCTCCTCCTTTCCCCACACAAATCGATCGGCTACAAGGACAAGACCAGTGTACATACACATGGATATTGTGATGTGTGTGTGTTCCTGTGTTCCCTATTGACTCTGCATCGTTTGAAATCTCTGTCAAGTGATTCGATTTCTCCCCCCTCCCCCTCAAGCCAACAACGTCTGTCACGCAGTGCATTGGGAACCCAGGAGGGGTAAAGAAAGAGAAAGAGGGACGGGGAAAGAGAGAGAGAGAGACTTTCTCCCATTCTCATTACAACCCTTTCCTTGTGACGCTCGCGGTTGTCCCGTCAAGACTAAGCCACCAAATGAAGTCACCACAAAAGTTCAAAGTCAAAATCAAAAGCCAGAACTCTCCCGCCTCCCTTTTCACTTCTAGAGAAAGCTGATGGTACACACACACACACACATCTACACTATTCGTCATGATGGTCCTGTCCACACAGACATGCACAGTGAGAGGAATTTCTGGAGGCAATTTCACAGCTTTGCCCTCAAATTTGTTTTGTGTTTTGTGGAGAGAGAAATGGAAGCCTGGGGATGAAACAAATATTTTGATCATTTCAGAATTGTTTGAAATCTCCTTCTCTTCCTTCATCTCTCCGACTTATCGCTCTCACGACATATATTGGAACATGCATGGCAAGAGAGAGAGTTCTTGTGGGTTGCGCATCATGAGTGGAAATGACATGGAAATTTTGAGAGAGAGAAAATCCCCCGCTACTCATCATGCATTTATGCAGTGCATCTGGCTGGGATGTTCCAAATAATTTATGTCAACAGAATTAAGGGAAATGAACCCTCAGAACTTTCAACTGTGATAATATTATTGTTCTTTGAGATTCAAGTATGAGCTTTTATACCCCCTCCATCATCCTCCCTCTTTTATTCGCTTCAGCTTTTCTCTAGAAAAACTCAATCTTCTAAGTGTTTCTCATACCTCCTGTCGATCTCCGTTCAAGATGAAGTAGAAAAACTTGAGTTCCACACTTCCTCCTCTCTCGTGGAGAAGTGAACCATTTTTGACAGATATTCTACTTCTACCAAGGGTCTATCTATATTAAAATACCTCACACACTGGGAGAAAGTAGAAGGACGCCAACGCGGAAACCTTCAATTGGGTCACCTTCAATTTTCTATTTGACAAAAAAATTGCAACGATTCCTCTCAAACATTTCTTTTTCAGAATTGACATTACGATTGGATTTATATTTTTTATTCCTCTCTCTCTCTTGTCGGTCCAATTCGGCAATGTTCAAGCTGAATGATTTTCATTTCCCTTTCTATCTCTGTTGGTGGAATACCCGATATGAGAAAAGATGTTATTTTTTTCCTTTTCTCTGTCGCATCCTCTCATCCTTACACCTGAGTGATATCCCTGATATTTTTTTAATACAAAAAACAATCAGATTCAAGAGCTCACCCATCTTCGTCAAAATCTTACTATCTTCCTGTGGTACAAATTCGTTTACTCATCAGAAGAACCCATATCACATGACATTGAGTCGGTGCATTGAGTGGTGCTACGATATTTATAAGTATTATTGGAATTTAAATGATATATCAATTGAGATTTGTGGTTGGGATGTGTGTGCGTGTGTGTAGAGGAATCTCCAATCCATATTTAATAATAATAAAAATTGTTGCAGGACTTGGGAGAAATGTTGTTTCCCTGTTTTCCCCTGCGGTTGTTTTTCTATTTTCTGTGTAGGTAAGGACTGTGTGTGTGTAGTGTGTACTGTGAGGATGTATGTGGGTTTGTCCTCATAATAATTCCAGAGGGTACTCTCAGAATCCGAGAACTGGGGAAGAAGAGTTTTTGTGTGTGCCTCTGCATCTTTCATCAGCCTGTTCAAATTTATTCAGCACACATCTTCTCCTTTCCCCTCCTCTTTCTCTCTTTGTGTGTGTTCGTTCTCCCTCTCTTAAGAAGAACGAGAGAGAGATTGTCAGGGCAAGGAGAATCGAAATTGACTCCCAAAGTCCATTCGCAAGTAAATTCGACTTGAAAGTGAAGGACATTTTATGAGAAAATATTGTGCGGATTCCTCTCTCTCTCTCTCTCTCTTCTCTTCCCCACTTTGTGCATGATATATTGTGAGTGTGGGAAATGTCAAAGTCGATCCTGGAGAGGAAAAAGATAGTCCTACATAGCTACACTTCCTATGCGTTGCATAGACCACTTTCACTATTGAATTTACTATTTATTTAATAAAATGAATCTATTTAAATTACCATCATTGCCCAAACACATTCAAATACACATGGAGATACACGCCCTAAAAATTTGTACATCTCAGTCTACTTTCTCCATATACAGTTCGTACAAAAATATGGATTACACATGTGTCAGTCAACAAAAAAACATTGTCCGTCAGTATTGGGTTTTCCCCAATCAATACATGATGAATCTATTAAATTTGAATTGAACTAAATAATTCTTGATAATGTGCAACGTGTGCTTGTTGTGTTGTGTTGTGCAATGTCCAATCTCAGCAAAAGTGTAATCCAAATGAATTCCTTGTGGGAAAATAAACTCAATTTTTATCCAATCTTCCTCTCTCTCTTCTGATATTTTTCCAATTTTTGGCTCCAATCTAAAAAGGAATTGGACACACATGGAGAGATTGTGTGTGTATCTTTCTGTGCTATTTTAGGTGAGAAGGATCACCTAATGGAGCCGTTGTTGGTCGATTCCTAATGAATAAAATAAAAATCCATCCAACGCACTGTCAAAAAAGACTCGGCTGTCGAGTGTAGAGTTGTGTGCGTCGTGAGGTTGTCCCAGAATTGTATCCTTGTCCAGGACAACTTGTCCTCCGCGTATGTGTGTGTGTGTCCATTCAAAAGGGGAAACAGCTGGTGTGGTTCCTCTCCAACGTGTTCAACAAAGGTAAGAGGGAATGAGAGAGAATCTTTTCATGGAGGAGAAAGGGAGGGAGAGTTGGCACTTTATTCAGCTGAATAACCGTGAAAATATAGAAGTAGAGAGCAGAAACGTGTGTAAAAAGTCCAGACTATTATTATTATTCCTGTCCCCCTTTTCTCATCTCGGGCTTTCAGAAATTATTTTGACCATCTCAAACTATCCTATCACACGTACACACGCAGTTGTTCCTCTGTTTTCATTGTTAGCCCATAACATGGGTTGGGAGGAAGAGAAGGTATTGTGAGTTCATTGAGAAGACTCTCCTGATGATGATGAGTTGCCACAACTTTTCCTTTGATGATGAACGCTTTTGAGAGAGTCTCAAAAGGGCATGGTCCTCTTTCCCATCACCCAGAGTGCACTTTCCTCTTGTGATATCGAATACTTTGTATAATAGTAGCATGTACATGTACACAACTCAATATATGTAATTTGATGGGTAATGTTTTTGTTGGCAAAAACTACATTTTCTCATTAACTGCTCCAACTACACTACATGTTCTCTACGTTCAATTCACCTCTCCTAGCCCTCTTTACAAAGCCTAGGCTTGTGTGTGTGTGTGTGTTTCAGAGAAAGCGTATTAGGAAACGCTAATTGGTCATCTGACAATTTCCCATTGAATTGTCCCTCCTCCTCTTCTGTACTGTCGTCCTCATAATACAATACAAGCGACAAAGGATGGGGAGGACGTTCAGGAAAATGACAGGATTTTACCATTTAAATTCACCCCCGTATTATTTTCTTCAGCATTTCTCATCTGACTGCACACTCCACTTCACTTTCTCCTCCACACATTCTTTTCTCTTTCTCTTCAGTACACTCCCTTTTTGTGGGTTCTGTAGAACTCGTTGAGATGCTCTTCTTCTATTTCGATGTGGATCGATAAACAAAATAGTCCACAGTCTATTTGAATTTACCTTTGAATTGTGGAAGACATGCTGGGACGGAAAGGTTCTTCAATATTTTCCCAACCACATAAAGAGGGAAAGAGGGAAAAGAGAGATCAGATTTTGGAGATTACAATGTTGCTGGCAAATTATAATGAGGAATATTACAGAGGGAAGAGAGATATTAAGGATTCAAATGAAGAGATTACAGGGCGGAGAAGATCCTCACCAACACACATTGTATAATTTGTACTCAAAATCATAGGCAGGCTGAAGTATACTCGTTTAGTGTGGCAGAGGAGAAGAAGGCGAAAGGGATTGGGAATAAATATGCTGGTATTGATTTTTGATTTGTTTTCAAATTTCCGTGTTAAAACGAACGCGGTGCGTGTAGGTTGTGGATCAAGAAAATGTTAAATTTCTCTCTCTTGCCTCTTCAAAATCCCTGCTCCTGCCTCTTTCTCTTTGTGTGTGTGTGCCCCGTACTTGTGATGTGCTGCTTCCCTGCTCCCTGTAATCCGCACCATAAGGAAAGAACTTGATGAATTTATATTATCAAAGATCCATTTGGATTTTGAGGAGAGATGCGGAGGATACGGGATCAAAATCCATGCGATCAATTGCATTTGCTCAATTTACTCCACAGTTCATGTATGAATACATATTGATTTTGGATTGGATGAGGGATGAGGTGCATAGTTCTTCTCCTCATTATCCTAAAATTTCAGTCACTATTTTCTGGAGACTGCGACTCAGTAGACTGAGAGTTTGTGAAGAGAAGAACGTGAAATCCATATCGAATTGCTCCCTCCCAGCCATTCATGGTTTCATGGAGGAGGGAGGAAACTAAACCAACTTTCCCCAGTGACTGACTTTCCGTCCCTCACCTTTCTCCTCATCAACAACAAATGAGTGGGTAAGTTTAGCCAAGTGTAAGTAAATGAGTTCCATCCAGCTTCATCCTCATTAATATAATTAGAGGAGGATGCACGACGGCTGCATGATGATTGAGGAGGAGGAGAAATCTTTGAAAATCTATGGAAATATTCATAAGCTAATTGGGAATCCATACTTCTTATCATCATATTATTTAAACAGCTCGGCTATATTAAATATACCAATGTCGTCCTTTTGTTAATTATTAGGGAGCGAAGGAGAAAACCACAAGAATTCGATTTGTTAAATGAAATTCTTGGGAAAAAAGTTGGCACAAAAATGATGAAGCTCTTCCTGGGCGTCTCATTATTATGTCGAGTGAAAAGAAAAATTGGGAAAAGAATATTTTAAAAAATTTGTTGAGAAAAAAATATATCAAAAATTGGATGGAAAATTTTAATTTCCAAATGAAATATGGAGAGTCATTTTAAATTATTTTTCTTTATTACAAATTACGTGCTGTGTCTACACATTGTGAGAGATTGCTTCGTATAATGTAATGTGACTGTGTAAGTGGAAATTCTAGAGAGAGAGAGAAAAAGGGGGAGGATGGAGTGGGCGAGAAATTTGTTCTTCGTAGTCAAGTTGAAATGTAAAAAAATGGAGGAGTGGAAAAAATATGTAAAATTTAGAATAAATGAGCCTCGTTGAAAGTCACATAAAAATAAATCTTGCTCATTTCCTCTCCTCTCCTCTCTTCAACCGACTACCCGCTTACATGGTGAAATGTCTCATCTCTGGTGTGTAGGATTATAATCACAAATGGAGTAAACAGAAGGAAATTAGGTGGGACGGAAAGACACATTTGGTCGGTAAATACATTTGCCAGAGGAAGAAGAAGAAGAAGAAATTTATCAGAGTGAGACAGTGTTTGGGCCATTTTTCCTACTATAACCATAAGGAAGTAAAGCACAATCGTCCTCTGCCAGCATACAGACATTTAGGGGATGGAGGAGAAAAGTTGGGGAGGAGAAGAGAGATAATGAAGGAGGAGAAGAAGGAGAAGGACTGGATGGGGAATAAATGTTATGGTAAAAGGAGTGGGGAAGCAGAAGAAACTGGAGGAAATCCCAGGAAACTCTAGGAAGGGGAAAGTGGGAAAGGGCCACATGGACCAACAGTGCCACAAATTCCTCCCCCTCCTCCCCCTCCTCCTCCTCATCCACTTCTCTCCCTATATTATACTAATGATGACAAGAGAGCGTGTTAGCTAAATTAAGTTCATTAATATGAATTGAGTAAAGTCCCCCCACCCTAAACTTTAAAAGATATCAGAGAGAGAAAGCATTTGAGTACACATGAATGAGTGAGTCCACAACTCTACGCTTTACAAAGTCTAGCCATTCCCCTCCACTGCTCCAAGATGAGAAAGAATAGGAGCTTGAATGCTAAACTTTGAATGTGTCATTCCCTACGAAATATCTAATATCAACAAAGGCACAATTTAATTTACATTTACGAATAGGTCAAAAGCACACACACCCCTCTCTCTTCCTTCCTCCTTCCCTCACAACTTTCCCCACATTCCCCAAACAGACCACGCAATATTTTATGAAGACTGGGGATTTCCAAATACCTTCGACGTTAAGTCGTTCTCTCCCCCAAGAATTTATGACAACTTCTATTTTCATCCCAACCACTCCTCATGATTACGCCCAGGGAAAATACCTTTCAAATCTCTGCTTCTGGTATGTACACTGTAGCACTCACTATAAACCAGTGATGCTGTTCCTTTGAGAGTGTTAGGTCAGTGTCAGGAGGTTTTGTTGATGATATGAACCCAGAAATATTTTATTTGCCAACTTTTTCTACGCATGTCTCAATTCAAATCCCCTCACTCTCTCTTTCTTCTTTGGCTGGTGATCGTGGTTGAGTGTCAACATAATATCAGGCACAGTCATAGCACACTTATACCACACGTATTATTAGAGTCATGAAATTTGAGCTGACGATTGACACACTGTGTCTTACAATATAATGACAGGGATTGAGATGAGTGGCAGTTGTCCCTGGGTACTTAAGAAAGAGAGAGATTTTTCGTGGGGTGCAAACAATTAAAGATCAAAGCGAGGAGGAAATGCGTGCCATTATACCTACCTCACCCTCGGATTACTTGGCTATGCTCTATACTGACGACTTTCACTTCCTGGCTTATGGCAGGAGAAACAAATTCCACACTCATCATCATCATCACACACACACCACCACCACCTGATAATTAGCAAGATTAGACAAAAGAGAACTTTCTCCCCTCTACACACGGACACACACATTTCAAAAAGAGGTGACTGCCAACTCTATTCATTCAACATACCCTTACAACCCTAACTTCCTACCTACTATTTACATCAAAGTCTTGTTTTTCCTCGTCATTAATGGCCGTGCTAATAGTTTCTCGTTTATACTTTTTCTCTTTGCATATCTGAAACATGTGTGGGGTGGAATTTGTTGAGTCCATTTGTAAGACAGAGAAATGCTCTCATTCTGAAAGTTGATGTGGAGCACATCGTCTGCTTTCTCCCGTGTATCCTCTACTATAATCTACATTCAGCTGAAATAGGAGGGAAAGGAGGAGAAAGGCTATTTGGACTTTCTCCTCTTTTCTCACAAAAACAAAGTTAATAAAAAATATTCTGAGCGAAAAAGTTTTAATTTTTAAAAGAAGAGCACTTACACCCTTCCTCTCACTTTCTCTCTCCCCTCTCTCGAATTATCATAATGAGACAGCAGGGAGAAAAGAGAGAGAGAGGGGCTAAAAGTTTGGCAAAGGATTTAGTCACTTGTTCCTCTTCTCATCCATTCTCCGCATCTACCTTGAGTCACTCTCGAAGGGAGGGAGGGAGGGTCTTGTAGGCGAGAAAGAGTTAAAAGAGGGGGAGGGTGGGAAAAAGAAAATGACATCAAGTTTTCGGGTAGAGATGGGAAGAGAATCGAAAAATGAAGAGCCAACTCCAGATACACTCTCTTCCCTACATGCTTTAAATATGGGTCGAGAGAGAGAGAAAGGGAGGGAGGCGGGAGGCTGTGTATTAGGAGTGTACATGAGGATGACATAGGATGGAAGTGGCAGTAAAGTCCATCGATCTCTTTTCTCTCTCTCTCTTCGGGTGGTTCGGCGGGTGTGAAAGTTGGAAGTTGGAACATGAAAGATCTTGCTTACTAATAGCCTCCCATTTCCATCTTGAAGAGACACTTAAAAGAGTGCGGAGTGTACAACCACCCCACCCTGTCAACTCTCACCCAATTGCTCAAAAAAACAAAGTTGAAAAGTCTGGAAATAAAACGAAATGGCCCAACCATGACACGACACACACACATTCACATTCACATCCACGCTCATCCACACGTAACGCTACACAGTACAAAGTCAGAGTGAAAGGTTACAATTTGGAGAAAGTATGTTAGAGGAGAACTCAACTTCGAACCATAATATATTATGGTCAAGTCATTTTAACCCTGTCCATGCCAACCTGGGCAGAATGTTGAGTAGGGCGGAAATGTCCCTTTGTCTTTTCTTCCTTCAAATGTACAATGTTTGTACCTGGTATCCAAAAAGACTACAAGGTACGTGTGTAACGTGTGTGTACAGAACCAGATAAATGTGGACTGATAATAAAGCATACACGTGTAGGAGGGGGGAAAGGGGAAAGCTCCATTTACAACGTTTTAGCCTTGTCCCTCCCTTCTTAATATTCCACTGTCGTTAAGAGCAACGTGTAATTTTACTCTGTCTGTGATTCTCTCTCCCAACTCTCGATGGGGATGATAAGCTCATTTGTATACAGAGCTGGGGAGTCGTGTCAAGTGGGCCCTGTAAAACTGTTCCTCTTCTTCCCTCCTTCCTCTTTCTCTTTTCCTCTAATAGAAAATGTCAGCCAGGATCCTCCCAACATGAACCAGAAAATTGTTCACACTTCATCCTCCTCTGCCAACTCATAGCTAACAAAAGCTTGGATGAATACACTGTGCGCTATTTTATACCTACTCAACTGGAAAGGAAGAAACTTGAGAGAAGAGCAGAACAACTTTTTTCCCCGAAAGAAGAAAACAGGTTGAAGCCTGATCCTTTCCAAAGCTCATCCTGACAGCAAGAGGGAGAAAAGAATGGAGTGTGCCAAGTCTCACATTATTCCTCTCTCCATTTCTATTTTTCCCTTCTGCTTTCTCCCTCTTCAAAAACCTCAAGACAAGATTGGAGTGTGGCTTCAGTCTCGGGTATTTGTGTATGAGTGGAGGGATTATTAAAGTTTAAAAAAATATGAATCTCATACATTGCCGGAGAGGTGGCTTAGGTGTGTGTGGAGAGTGTATGCAATAGCATGGATAGATTATGGATTAAAAATTGGGTCGTCTCTCTCCAAAAACTTTCTCCATTTTGGGCCCTCGCTCCACCTCTCCCGGGTTCTTACGTGGATTGTACACCTATCGTCCCATGTAATGAAGAAACCAAGTTGGAAGAGCGTAGAGAGTGAAACCCTGAGATGAACTCTCGAGGAGGAGTGAGTGAATCTGAATCTGTGGATGGTGTGAGTATTCATTACTTCTTTTATGTCCCTTCTTCTCTCCTCTTTTTGAATTCAAGATGGGAGAGAGAGTAGAGTAGAGGGAGAAGAGACGCGACCAATTTTCCAATTTTCCGTTTCAGTCTAAAGTCTAAGATGAAAGTTCCCACCCTCCACTTTCACCTCCTCTTTATTTCCATTTCCAGTAGAGAACAATCAACCGTCGTCGTCCCGTCCTCCTACATTGCAGTGACCTACATATAGAAAGAGGGAGGGAGGGAGAGACTCGGAACGGTCATTCAACAATCAGTGCATATGGCATCGTCTTACTTATTGGAATTTATATTGAATGGACTGGAGAGGAGGAGAGCAATTTAATCTGGATTCAAGTCGTCGAAGCCCCTACGCTCCACTCGACAAAAATAACGGTGGCAGTGTCAACAGCGACATGGAAACTAACTAACTCAAGTCCCATGTTCCCTGAACATGACACAACACTCATTTATTCTCTTTCTTTTCAATCAAATCCCAGACAAACATTTTCTTTTCTTTCTCTCTTCTTTTTTGTTCATGCGTACACTCACTCCTCACAAATACTGCAGAACTAATGTGAGGACAGTCAAAAGAACATTTTTGAACACAATCTTCCACTCTTGAAATAAAAGTTCAATTTTATCCAAACAAATCATTTGAATAGTCAGAAAGTCATTAAGAACCTTTGTTCCAAAGAAACTACGAAATTGTTGGAAAATGGAGATGAGTCAAGTCTAATTTTGAATTAATTCACTCATTCAATACTAATGATTAAAAGGTGAGTCTTTTTTCATGTGTAATGAACTACATAGTTTAGAAATAAGTAATGAAAATCTGACTGAAAATACATATGCGTTCCACGTTCTATAATTTAGAATTGCAATTTATAATTTTTCGGGATAATACATAGCAAAAACGGATTCAAAGACAATTGAACTGTTGCAGTTTCAATATTAGGAAAACCTTGGGACAAAATGAGTTTCCTGAAATTGATACTTGCTTTCCCAGTCCTCTTTCTAAATAATACGGGATCAAATGTGTATTCATCAAAATGACCGGAGCTCAGGGAAATGAGGCTTGTAATCGTGTGGTAATTTGTCTCAGCATGAGGTCCACGACAGTGGTTTAAAAAATGAATTCAGTTGTCCACAGAAATGTGATCCAGAGAGAGAGGGGAAGAGTGAAAGTATCTGGAGAGAGAGAAAGTCCTTCATAATTTATTTCCTAGAGTACTTGACTCTGTCCACGAGTCTTCACCTTGACCTTTCACAGTCAATTAGAAGAGTGAGAGAGGGAAATAGAATGGCTAGAGGAGTGTTGACGAGAAAGAGAGGGAGGCAAATTGAAATGACTTGTGTGTGTGTGACCATAATAGGGTGGAAGGGAAAGTTGGGAAAGAATGGAAATTAGGATTTTCACATTGTGTCTGGAGTGGGAGAGAAGGGGGAATGAGGAGTTATATGGTCCTACAGGGAAAAAAGTAAGTGGAGAGAGATGAGATTTATTTTTTTCGAAAAGGACACACACTCTTCTTCTCTCCATGCAGAGTAGAAGAGAGAGAGAGAGAGAGAGGGGGGCAGAGGCAGTGGTCTGGTCGGCTTTGAGGGGCTCGTAAAATCCGTGATAAAGCCCACTCAGTTGGATACAAATGGTGGACGATAAAAATGATAAAATTCACTAACGGACCATATACGTCACTTTTATACCAGGAGAGCCGAGTCGAGCTATGAGTTGAGGATTCACCTTGAACAGTTTGCGAACACCCCTTCAGTCATGCCTCTCCCTTCTCTCTCTCGCTCTCTCTGAGACAAGGAAGGAAAGAGAAAGGGGCAAGAGAGAAAGTCAGGGAAAGCATTTGGACACCAAATTGCCCTCAAACATCCAACATACAGTCCTCTTGATTGTATTTAAGCTCTCTCCATGGCATATATACGTGTCCTACCTTCCCTTCCTCTTCTATAACAATACAAATACACCATCATTTTGAGAAATTGTTTGTTGTCTCTCTGAATAAAGTTGTCCAGACAACACACACCAGTCCAGCTCTATTTTCAGAGAAAGCCCAGTTCCAGCCAGCCAACGCACAGGCCAACTCCTCCTTCTCTCAGTCCCCCTCCTCTACACTGAGAGAGAGAGAGAGACAGACTCAATAGATTTTCACCGGTTTGAGAACAATACTTGGAATATTATACCTCTCTGAAATTCACACACAACTGTGATTATACTCCAAAAGTTCATGCACATCGTTCCTCTGTCCCAAACGAAAGCCGCTCTATACTCAACTCTGTACTTTTAGTTTAGGAATACACAGACCGGTGATTCAAAGCCCCGGTCTTCGACAACTGTCGCCGAACTGACGACGCTCGTTACTCCGATTAAATATCTATCTGGAATTTATGAATTAATAATTCTTCTCCCCCGTCCACTCCCCCTATTCTCTCTCTGTGTTCATGGTTCTGTCAGAAACCTCAGAAATTCTGAGTCAGAATGTATCCTACACTTTGTGAAAATTGCAGCTTGGAATAGAAAACGTATTTTTAGTTGACGATATAAAACTAGGACAATTACTACACGCTACGCATGACATACGGAGGGAGATGAAAATAAAGGAGACAACTTCAATTAAACCAAACTCAAATTCTTTACCATGGATTCGAGTCGTGAGACTCTTTTTTTGCCCAAAACATAAAAAACTTTTATAAACGGAAATCAAATGGGAATGAGGATTCTGCACTGATGGTGAGGAGAGAGTAGGGAATGTAAAAAATAAGGACATAATTCTTTGGAAGAGAAGAGAGGGGGTACACTCAGACCATCTCATTAATCACATGTGATGTGAAGAAGAGAGGAATGGAGAGTGCGGAAAATATTTAACAAAGTTGAAGGATACACCCCATGGGGACTCACAATTTGTCCCGACTTTATCCGAGGAGTATTAAAAAATATTTTCCTCCCTCTTCCCTCTTTCCCTTCCACAACTCTAGATTTATGAACAAGTTAAAAGGATGAGGTGTCATAAAAAAGAAAGGAGAAAATAAGAAAAGATTCCTTTTTCCCCCTAAGCCCTCACCTTGACTCTCGTTTCGTATTGTGGCGAGGTAGTTGGCTTAATTGTCAATGAAGATTAGGATATAGACAAGTTGAGGAGGAGAGAGAGAGAGTGAACCATTCTCATCATTCTAAATGTCAAATATAAATATCACATTGACATAAAAGTTGATGTTGATGATATTTCACACCCTCGGCTTGATTAAGTTGAGGATAGTGGAGGATAAAGACGGCTGGAAGGAGGGAGCTCCATTTCCCCCCTTGCCATATCCACATTGACAGTGCATATGGGTATTGTCCAGGAAATTATGAGAGTGCATTACCAGTGGGAAAAGACGGAATTGACTGAAATTTCCAGCAGAATGATGATGATGACGAGGATGACTGCCAAAAATTTGACACCACAACAATGAGGATGGAGACCCATCATTCCATACTCCCTTCTCCATTCAACTCGTAAATTACAAAGGAATCTTCTCCTTGTACAAAATTCCTTGTTCCCAGTCAAAAGACTTTGGACTACTCCTTCTCTTTTCTGTACTCGAAAACCTTCCAAGAAGCTAAGCTGTCTCTCTCCCTCCCTCTCAGTCAAGTCTCTGTGAAACTGGAGTGATGAATAGAAAATTGAATGGAGAAAGTGAGGAGTGCATGGAGAGTGAGCTTTTTCACATACTCTTTCTCTCTCTTTCCAATCACCAGGTAAGGTACCTACGGATGTGTGTCTAAAGTTAATCCTATTGAAACTTGCTATTTTCATTCGAAGCACACTCCACACACACACGCATCAGAATTAGCTATTCCTTTCCCTCCCTTTCTTGTGTGTGTCTCTTTGTACATGTACACATTTATATAATATCCCCGTCCTTTTCTGCTTGTTGCAATACGAATAATTTGATCAAGTCTAAAATGATTGGAAAGCACACACGTACACAAATGATGCACACACACACTCATCATTCATGGCCGGGCGCAACAGCTGACGACACACTTCTCCTTCTGAATTCTGATGAAATTTTGGATGAACGAATCTATCATTTAGCACAGGGTAGGGGAGCGGAAAGACAATCACACAGAAGAACAGCTTCATTTTCTCTTCTTTTCCTCTCTCCTCTTCTTCCCTGATTCAATTTAAATGGAAAATCCTTTACTCGTACCAAATAAATGTTGCAAAAACTTTTTTCCTCTCCTTGTTGAACCCATGAAGGAAAAAACGCATAACCAAGTTTTTCTCAAGATAAGTAGACACAAACAGAGGGAGGGAGGAGGGGGAAGGGTGGGAGTGGTGGAGGAGGAAATTGGTCATTTTTGAGAGACGAGGAAGAAGGACGGAATTATATGAACTTTCTCTTTCTCTCATGTCATCAAGAGTACACATCCTTCAGAAAAAATAAACTCTCTGGTCTACCAGGGTAAATGAAATTACAAAAGGCTACTAGCTTCCAAACACAATCACCTAATGTACATACAAGACACACACGCACACACACACAACAGTCTTTTACATGCATATCAAATCCAGAGAAGAAGAGGAGAGGAGGAAGGATCAAGGGGAAATTTGTATGTGTAACATATACCAGTATATTATATATGATGGAGTTAATGTGTACAATACCTAGTGAATGTACACAACATCTAGAAAATGTACACAATTGCCAGGTAATGTGTAAAACATCTAGTTAATGTGCTTAATCGTCAGGTAATGTGTAA
>WJFB01002415.1:0-19499 GCA_009870185.1 Pygmarrhopalites habei
ATGGGCTAGATGCAGAATCAAAAGCTCTACAAAACTGTATTTTGGAATTTTTCTGATAATGTCTGTGGAGGGCTGTAGGGGGTAGCAAGAGGTTTATTGCCACCCTGTATATTATTGTCATTTTTGTTTTGTTTCCTACCCTCTCCCTCCCTCTTGCCCTCCCACTCGTACACAAGCACACGCACACACACAGTCTTGGGAGTCTCCCTCCATCTCCCACTTTCACATGGAGACTTTCACATTTGTTGACTTGAAATGGATTATGTACATAGTTTGACTCTTCTGTCTGCCCTTATGTGTGTGCGTTTGTGTTTTGGTACAATGAAATCGGAATGGAGACACACTTCCGCTCCGGATGAAATGCTATGAAAAATAGCCTTCCCCTTCTCCCTCTGATCTTTCCCTCCTTGTCTTCCTCCCCTCATCTCTGTACACATGTATCTTGATATGTATTTCCACAAAACACATCCATTTATATTTGTGTTGATGGAAGTGGAGGAGCATTTCTCTCGGGATCCCATTACTGTATTGTCAATTGGCTTTAAACTGTGCTCTCCTCCGGCTGTCCTGCCATTGAATGCAACTGCATTTTCCCTTTTGAATTTATTACTCGCTTGTGTTCCCCCACCCAAAACCAATAAAAAACCCCCCTCCCTCCACCCCCTCTTCCACTCACTCTTTTCAAATTCCAAACATTAATTATATTTTCATGTCCCTCCATGCACATTGAAATGTTTCCTCTTATTCTTTTTGTCACAGAGATTAAACTGAGTAAGAGCACGGCCAGTGTCACGGAGAATCAAGTTGTCACAGGTAAGACAGGTAGAGTATTTTTGGAACATTTTTACTAGGATTTTTCGTGTGTGGAGTCGTAGTGAAATACTGTAAAGAGGATAATAAAACCCGGGTTAAAAATAAAAAGTTTTATTTCAAAACCGATATAACGTGGGTAGCTTACTTATACAATTTCAGTTACAAAGCTAGTTCTGTAAGTGTGCAGAAATGTACAAATTCATTAAAATTTGCGTGAAAACCCGGGCACACCGTCGCAACTATAATGAACCGCAACATCGGTGATATTACCCGGGTTGAATACAAATAGAGTCAAGAATAACAACGAATTATCACATTTGAGGATCCAAAGCAAAGTATTGCAATATGACACTTGTAATGTGGAGTAAATTCGATTAATTGCTGCAATACCCGGGTTATTTATTAAAATTTTTACAGAATTAAATGAAAACATGTATAATAAAACCGCTTCTTTTTAATTTGTCATTGGAAAAAGCAGGTTTGGCCACACCATCCATGAGTACAGAGAGTAAGAGCACGGGGAGTCGTCACCCAAGTCGGGATACACTTTGGGCACCATATGATGGTAAGTCCTTCTTCTCTGCTTCTTTATTTAATCATGTGACAAGAGAAGTGCTTGACAAAACCCCAGGAATGTACACAGTCACACAACGACAACGAGGGAGGGACAAACTGAAGGGGGGTCTCAATGACAGTGCAAATTTACACTGTGACAATCACTTCCATTCATTTTCTATTACCCGTCGTCTTCCCCTCCTGAACCCACACTCCAGTCGATTTCTCTAATGCATCTTCTCCTCTCCTTCAATAGAAAGAGAGAGAGAGAGTGAAAGTGGGGGAGGGTGGGTGTGTGAGTGGAAGGGGGAGAAAGAAAAACAATGCAGAATGGTCCCTTCTCTGAGAGAAGTTCTCTATTATACACATCTTTAGTTGAGACTAATTTGCATCATACTTAACTCTATTTATTATTGCCATTTGTACTTTATACAGATATATGAATGAGGTAGGGAGTGCAATTAGACTGAAATTTTAGTCTCACAATCCGTCCCCCTTTTCCATCTCTATTTCTGAAGATTTGTTCAACCCTCCCCCAAGTTTGAGTCTCATCAACTTAATTCCTTATTCGAAATGTTAGAACGAGTGTACACAAGCTGCATAGTTTAGCAAAAAAGATAGAAATACAAAAAAAATTAATCGTAGACAGAAAAATGTGTCAATACAAAATCACAATTTTTTTAAGGAAAAGTTTTTGTCAATTCAGAGAAAAGGCAACATCAAAATTGACTGTTCTGTCCCGAAAAATTAGGTTGACTAAATAATTTGATGTTAGTATGAAAAAACGGTGTGATAGTATTCATCCAGATTTTTCTTATGTATTTTTTGAAGAAGAACGAGAGAGGGAAAAATGTGTTCAACCAGAAAAAAGTAAATGTTTGACATTATTTAAAGGTAGGCAAATAATTCAGAGTCCATCATCTTCATCGGAATAAGGAGTTGGAGTAAATCAGGCAGGGCAAGGCATGGTAAACTCTTCTGTTTTGTGAGAAGTCTCTTCCGCCTTTGTCTCTATCTCTAGTCAAGTGGGGGGAAAGAGAGAAAAGGAGAGATTCCAGTTGATTGGGTGAGAAATATTGAAATGAGGATGTCAGACAGTTTTGAGGCGTCAAGTGTTCAAGTAAATATTTTACCGTATGCATGAGAGGATAGATGGAAATAGACTTGAGAATTTCAAAGTCTTCCGACTAACCAAGAATGTTTTGAATATTCATGTGTAAAGCCAAATATGTATGAGATCTAACTCACTCTCTCTACTATAACTCTCTCTGTCTCTCTGTCCATGAGAAAATATGGAGAGTCTTAGGCTCGACACGGATACTATCCCTCCCTGATCTGCATACACTTCTTCCCCATCCCTTGACTTGTCTCAACCTTTTTTTGAGGGGGTTGAGAACGTCAAGAGCGAATATTATTGTCAGATGGAGAGACAAATGAGAGAAAGAGAGAGAAAGACTTTCCCCCACTTTCCCTTGTTATACAAAGGATTTCTGCCTCTTACTTCAACACTTCCTACATGGTCAACTCATAGCTGGATGTATGTCTGTCAACCGAGGGTATACGTATGTGTATAGAGAGAGGGGGATTCAGGGGACTGGAGAGGGAAGCGGAAGGTTTTTGGAACGAGAGGGAGGAAGAAAAGACTTGAAGACGTACGTGATGACGATGACTGATTGTATGGTAGAGATGCCATCGAGTGTAAGAATCAAGAGATTTGCTCGGTTGAACATCAACCCGGCTATTCTTCCTCCTCCACTTACTTCCACTTGAACATATATACATATAACATATATGTGTACGTATAAAGTAGAGAGTAGGGAAGAGATGAAGGTATTTTCCCTTGACTTTTTTTCAGTCCTTTTTTCTTGACTCCCGAATTTCTCACATACGTTCACGTAGTCCTTCCCTCTCTCTCTCTGATGTGCAGTCCTTCATTACTCTTCAAAATGGTGGGTACACACACAGACACACGTTGTGTGTATCTGGAGGCAACTCTACAAATTTTCTCCATTCACCTGACATTGCGAATGACTTTCTTCTATTGTAAAGGTTGCCTCCTATTTTTGTAGACAAAAATCTAAAAATGGTACAATATTTACATTCAGCACCCGAATTTTTTTCCCAAATTTTTAATTGTGATTATAAATAAACGGAAATTTAGAGTAATCCAAATTTTAGAAAAAGTCCATTTATTTTAGATCGTTCATTATGTTGGGCAATAATTCTTTCATAATTGTACGTACACATCTGATGACACTCATCGATTGTGCATTGTAGTTGGAGGAATCAAGCCGAACAAAACTGATAATGGATGAATGTGTGAGAGTGTGTGTACTGTGTGTTAGACGAAGAGATAAAAAAGAATGGTGTAAAGAAAGACATGGACAAATGATCCGTCCTTATATTTGAGGAGAGAGTAGTAGTACAGTCGAATGTAGGATTTTCCTCTGTAAGACTGGAATTTCTGAGTACTCTAGATTGAATTCTTTGCTGAAGAAAACGGAACACCGCTTACAATCAGATCATACCTTGAGGAGAAAAAATTTAGTTCTCTCTCTCTGTCTCTTACTCAGGAAGTATTAAAGAGAAGATCTGAATTCAGGATCAGCTAAAAGAATGTAAGAGAGTCAAGAAGAGGAAGTTGCGTGTGTGTGTCCCATTCTTTCCTCAATGATGCTGTGTCTCCAAAAACTCTACTTCTTCTCTGTATGATGCCCCTTTCATCATTACAAGGGTGAATGGCACTGCCACGCAACTTGTTTGAACACAATAGTAGAAAAATCTTTCGACAAGAGACCTTGTACGAGTGTGAGGGAGACTGGGAGTTTTGTAGGATTTGTCAAAGAGAGAGAGAGCAAACGAGGAAGAGGGAGAGAGAAAGAGATATAAAAACGTACAGATGCAAGTTCAAAATTTCGCACCCTTGATTTAGACCAAAGAATCACACACATAATATATATTAGGATGAAGGGAAGAAAGAGAGGGTGGAGATGAGGGGGAGTACATTTGGAGAAAGTTTAAAATTAGTCTGGGTAGTCTGAATAGAGTCGAAAGGAGGGTGAAGGAGAAAAAGAGGGAAAAAGTCAGGAGTGACTTTGACGGTCTGAGTTTTTGTTACAACCTACAGAATTGTGGTCTTGTTTGGCTGTGAGATTCAGCGTCTCTCCCTCTCACTTTCACTGTGCTTATGAATGTTACCCTTCTACGGTACATATGGCGTGTCAACTGGAGGGGTGAAAAGTATAGGCCAATTAAAGAACAACATTCATCATTACTAAGAATGATATAGTGAGCGAGGGGAGGGAGGGAGGACGGAAAAGAATTGAAGAGAAAGAGAGTGAGAAAGAGAGAGAAGGGGGGAAAGTCATAATGCGATGACAGGAGTGGTGCACTGGGATTCATTGCCGTATCTATATGAAAACTACCGTATTTATACAAAAGAGCTCCTCTTCCCTCTCCTCTCTTGAAGGTAAAATCATGTGCAGAGATTTTGTATATTGAAATCTTAAGCTTGAACTCCTTAACACTCTTTGGCCATAGTTTGTTAACGTATATCGATATTTCGTTGGACAGAAACCCGTTTGGATCTATCATACTACGTACGGTAGAAAATGTACCTACGTATAAACTTGAAAGATCCCTCCTCATCGGCACAGTAGTTAAGGCTCAACGAGGCTTTCAGATATGAGAGTCAATGTGTTATCTCTACTCTCGACCAACTTGAATACAGTAAAAACGTAATAACATGAGGAAATTTGAATTCACATGAGACACAAGATACATACACAGAGATAGACAGACACAACACAGAGAGAGAGTCAAATGGGAGATCTCTTTGATTCGCAGATAATATGACAGACATCAAAAATACGTATAAGTACATGACATTAAAAGGCGGAATCCCATGTTAAAAATGTGAAAGTGGGACAATTAAATCAAAAAGTTGTATCTTCTGTGTACGTCAGAGATGCTTTGTCTCTCTCCCTTGAATGAATGTAAAACTTTATTCTTTTCTTTTTCAAAAAATTTCATGTTGTCATTTACGATGGAGTGAGTGTGTGTGTGCGACTGTGTACTCTTGTGTCGATTTTTGGGCGGTGTAATTTTGCAATTTGGAAAGGATTTTAAAAAATAATGTGAAAGTCATCATCCCCTTGTGTGCGTGTGTGTGAAAGGGGAGGAAGTAAAAGCTCTCTCTCTCTCTATATTGCTACACTTTATTATAAGATTGGGGTTGATGAGAGTGAGAATTTTTCTTCCCCTCCCCTGTTCATTCTTGATGTGTAATAAACTGATTGATGGGTTCATTGGTTTCATTTGGCAGCTGTGGCTCCGAGAGATTCCGTGTCGTCACCTCATGATCCGAAATCTGAAGTGAGTCGCCGAGATGGAAATGACATCTCTTCATCTTCCGCCTCGTCCACATCTATCAACACGACAAACTCATGGTTGTTCAACTTCTTTCTCGAGTCATCCTTTTTACTATCCCTCGTCGTCCTCATCACCTCCCCTCCCTCCAATTTCAACTCCATATCTTCAGCTCAAAATACTTTATTTAGCTCATCCTCCTCCTCACAATCTTCATCAAATCTTCTCAGGTGACCACGTCCTCCTGTTTCTCTTACGACTATTCAAACTGCCAACACTAACTCCAATGTTCCAAATCCTTGACTAATTCTCTTTGCACTGATTTCTCATTTTCCCCCTTCATTTATAGCGCACATCCATCACCCACATTTAGGATTTATATGCACATAATTGATTATCCCCGCACATTGCTCACTTAATTTCTTTTCAAAAAATTATATTGCATATAACGAATTTTTTGTTCAAATAATACGTGGTACATCTAAGCACTCTAGAACAATGTAAGTTGCACTCCATTTACTAGACAATGACAACCCGGGAGGAGCAAATAGAGAAGTTTTTAAAAATGAAAGTTTGGTGACTTAATTTTCCTTCCACTCCAAAAATAATTGTCAGGGAAAAAAGTGGAATGGAAATAATTAAAAATGATTTAAGATACCCGGCTCCTAACTCTTCTACGAGTATTTCAAGGAGAAGATGAAAAAGAATTGGTATATTCGGTAAGAGATGAAAAAAGAGGTGTAGGAAGACGACAATGTAAGGAGAGGAAGAAGATCAAGTTAACGACATTATGCGATGCATTTCACAATATTTATCACATTACAGTACTCTCGTACGGACACACCAAGTGTGTGTTTGCGCAGAAAAAAGTCATAATTTATGATCCCAGGAATCAAGTTTAAAGAGAAAAGAAAGGAGAAGATTTTGTAGGGAGAAGATGGAAATGATTTATAAAATAAAGAGAGAGAAAAGAAGGAATCTTCAGGACTATCGTTTTACTTTTGCTCAAGTACCAACAAAAGTGAAAGTATTTTGGCTAACCACATCATCCATACGGTATGTGTCGAGTGGATGTGTAATGAACTATGAATTTTTTATGCAATTTTTTGCAAAAAAATAATATACACATAATGTAATAATATAAAGAGAAGAATAAAAAATATTGCTATAATAAAACATAATCACTGTTGAGACATGGGGAAGGGGAAGAAGAAGCAATGTATTGTCTATATTGTGTAATAATAATATAGAGTGACGGGAAAGGGAGGAGAATTATACATACGAAGACTTTTCCAGGGTGTTAAACATATATATAAATAATAGTAATCATAATATACATATAATATATTAAATACAATTTTTTGATGTATTAATTCATCTTTTTCTCATAGAAAGTGAAAGTCCTTTCCTTTTCACCTTAATTACTGTCCACAATGTGAAGGAATAGTAGAAAGTGAAAGTTATTTTTGTTCGAAAAGAAATTGTTTGTAAATTTCAATGAATAATTTGGAAATTTTGCGTAAAAACTCATTCCACATTTTAAAATTAATTGAATTCCATTTTTAGGTGAAAGTTTGTGTGTGAAAAGAAAGAAAGTAGTTGAGGTGTAGTATTAAATACAATATATTTAAAAGAGAGAAAAAGAAGAAATTACGAAATAAGAATGTTGAAATCTCAGTGATTGGAAGCACATCATATCAACTCAATATGCAACAATCCAATAATTAACTTATATATTGTGTACATAAGCTCATGACTATTTAAATGTCATCAACAAACAAAATTTTTTTATACGTACTAGAATGACGAACAATATATGCAGGAATATATTAAATTCACTCACTACAGTATAAAATATATTATACTAAAAAATAACACTATTACTTTGTTGGGAGGTTGTGTAAAATATGGCCAATGTCAATACACTTACGCATTAGGATTAGAATGAAGGATTACTTACTAGTACACTCTAAAAGAATATGTTTAGCTATGAATGTTAAATATATTACATATATGTAGTTATTAGTGCTAAGATTGAAGAGTGCGTACTCAATGAGTACTAATCACACTTTAACTAAGAATTACATACATACAATACATGACATTGAAAGATAATTGCTTCAAAAACATATTTATCCCTCATTCATCATCCTTCCGTAAAAATTTGACGATGGACATAATATTTTGATCTAATCTTAAATATATGAATGTATACAGCAAGGTGCTCCATTTGTACCAGACCCAAGTATATAAATTAAGAATATTCTCAAAATGTTGAGAACATTTTCTTCATCATTTAATAATGTCAGGATGAATGGCATAAATTCAAGAAGAGTTAATTTCAAAAATTAAGGAAGATTTAATCACAACAGAAATGTGGATGCTGGGATAAAAATGATGGTTGCTCTGCTTTGACAGTACTCTGATTTCGCGTGTGTGCATGTGTGAGAGCGTGAGTGTTACTACGAGAGGATAAATCTCTGATTGAAAGCTCTTTGAAAAATATTTTGAACAGAGTGAAGAAGAACCACACGCATAATAAAATATATTGGAGTTTCTTAACTTGTACGGAATACTACCATACTATAATAATAATAGGGAGTACCTTACTGTCAATGTAAACATTTTAACTCTACACCTATTTAAGCTTGTACTTAAAAATTTGAGTGCGATCACACACCCTCACAAATATAATAAAACACATACATTTATGTATACATACACAGGCTAAGCATCCTGAGCACTGATACAACAAGGATAAACCCCTTTAGTCATAATAAAATTTAAAAGTTAGTAGATTATGAGCTAGAAACAGTTGGTCGGTTGGAAAATCCAACTCTGACGATCATGATGTTTGAATCTCAAAAGAAAAAAACTTGTACAGAAACAGTCAGGGGAATTCCAGTTGCCAACTTTTACATTTCCATTTCCAATTCATCATGCAGTCTGAAGGATTCAGGTGAGAACTCATCCTTTACATTTGTCATCCTCCATTTAAATACCTAAGTCTTGGTGAAATTACTGTACTTATTTCTTTTGTAATTTTTTGTTTCTTCCACAATGTATTATTTTAAAAACTCTGTTAGTTCTTGTTTCGTAGAATCATGTCTTTTGAAATTAACCTTTAGAAAATTTGTTTACTTCAAATTTTACCTGAATCTGTACTACCTGTACTTTATAGCCGAATTTGGTAATAAATTTTGACAAATTGTCTCTATGATTGTAAACTGTGCACCCTCTAAATACATACGCTGTAATAAATACTACTAATAACTATTGTAAAAAAATATTTAAGTATACACACTAATGTAATGACCGCCAAAGAAGAAGAAACGAACTGAGTTTAAATAAAAAGGAATTAATTGTAGTAACCCACACTTGACTTTCTTTTTTGGAAAAAATTCATTCATTTATATTCAATTAAACTGTCTCTCCTCTCTGTTCAAAAAATGGACATGCATTCACCCACACCCTCTTCCTCTCTAAAGTCAGTCGTAGACATGACGAGAACAAAATTCTCAAATCATCACAACGTGGACTGGGACTGAATTTGAAATCAGATGAAGGATCTGTGGTACGTGAGAGAGAATAGTAAGAGCATTCTACACATTATAGCATATAGTATATCACAACCAGAGAGTACAGCGTGTGTGTGTGGTTGATTTCAACTCTCATGAACTCTAGTAGACTCTGTTTGGATGTCTGTTTTTGACAGTCGGGACAAGATGAGATCAAAATGAGGCTGGTGGTTGTAAGTCGTCGTCACCCAAGTCGTACATCTCCCTAACGTTTATTGGAATAGTTTGCAAAGTTATTATCCCTATTTCCCAATATCTCTGTCACATCATCCCATCCCTCCTCCTCCACCTCCTACACTTCCCTCCACATTTCCCGAACTCAAATTTCACTCCGGGATATACATAATATGTAGTAGGACCGCGTCACGTGGGTGTGTGTCTGTGTGGGTCTTTGTTTTTTATTTTATTTCCAAAACACATGAATTGTTTATTACGAATTAACATTCATACACCTTTTCGTCTCTTAGTTGTCCTTTAGATTGATTCCCAGTGTATTTATTTGTTTTCCTAGCACTTGTTCCACTTCCCTTTCTTTACAAGGGAAAAAGAAAGTTGTCCCCCGAGTTCACACACAATGACGAATTAGACTGAGGGAATTGTAGACACACAATTTACGACTTGGTTTAATATGGAGGAGGAGGAGAACAGACGAGGCTCCACATGGGACTCGTCCAATTGTGCATTAAAATTAATAAGAAGAATCATTCTGTACTGCGTTGTACACACAGGACAACGGGGACGAATGGAATAGGAAGCTTGTAAATTCAAGAAAGAGAGAGACAAACCACACACGCACATACAATGGAATGACAAGACTTCCCATGTTCATGGACTTTTTGGTTAAATATCATTTCATTTAATATATTTACATGTTATAAAGGGAAAGCCACTTTCTCTGTGTCTGAGTTTGTGCTACTCTCGTGATGGCTAGTCCAAATGGCTGTCGACGAAGAGAGGGACAATTTCTGGGGGAGAAGAAAGTGGGGGGTGGTATAGAAACGTGCGGAATCACTTATGGCCAAAACCACAAATTTTCTTGGCTTGCATGGCTTGTTCTTCCTCCTCTTGCTGTGCATAGAATTTCCTATTTTCACATCCTACAAGCTTGGGTAGACGGACTACTACTACTACGGACTGATGTGTGTGGGTGTGTGTGGTGTTGGTAGTGCCAAAGAAAACGTCCTAAGATTACTTATGGTGGAGTTAAACTTGTTTCATTTTGAGAGAATTTAATATGTTGAAAACTTGGAAGGGGGTAAAGGATTGCTACTTATTAGTAACTGAGCTTCCGGAGAGTTTCGTTTTCTTGTACTTGTTTTCTCTTCCCTCTCTCCCTCTCCCACACACACTACACACAGACACAGGGAGAGAGAGAAAGTTGGAGGTCGTATGTCACCAAAACTAATTCATTTCAGATTTCTCCCCAACTGCACTCCAACTCAAAGAGCTCCAACTCCCCCCAAGTCAAAAAACCCAAGGCAGGGCGGCCAACAAACGTAAAGCCAAGGCCAATGATAGATGCCTAGAGAGTGAAAGTTTATATACATTGTAGTAGTACAATAATCTGGAGGATAGAGACCGGAGACAAGATGGTCCAACTACAACCAAGCGAGAGGAAAGGGTCATGTACATCCTCCAGTATACATACAAGTATAGAGAGAGAGAGAGAGAGAAAGCAACAAACAAACTGACATGACAATCAAACAATCTTCGTGTGTGTGTGTGTGTGTGTGTGGAAGGAGGAGTAAACTTTTTTCTTCTACTTTCTCCGAATCTTCTCCTACACTATAAACTGAGTTACTTAGATTAGCAACTTAATTTTTCCTGTCAGGACATTCTCCATTCTCCACTGCACACACACGAATAGTGTGTGTGAGTGGTTGAGAGGAAGAGAGGGAGGAAAGGAGAAAAAAATTGGGACATCTCCTGTCCTCCTGACCTAAGAACAGAATTTAATAATATTTCAAGATTTTCTACTGTCCTACCCATACAAAACAAAACTGTTCTAGATTTTTCCTTCTCTTCCTTCTTCTTATAGGAAAGCTTTGGAGAAAGGAACAAGTTAAAGAGAAAATACAAGCACATACACACACTAGCGTCGAGAGAGTTCACTTAATCCAGGTCCGATGGAATATTAGGTAAAAGAGCAAAACTTTTAAGAAGCATTTCAAGAACGCTCTTCTCCTCCTCCGTCTCCTGTGGACCCTGAAATCAGACTGCATGGCTTTGTGTCTGTTTGTGTGTGGTCTTTTTCACTTTCTACACACAGTCCTCACTAGTTTTTTGCTAATTTCCCTAGTCAGCCCTTGACTGGATGGTTAAATAAACAGGGAAGAGGGCAGAATTTTCCGTCGCTCTCCCCCCTCTCTCTCCTGCATCTATTCTAGAAAAAAAGAAGTTTACATGAATATTCTACATAATTTACAGATAGTTTCGCCAAAAAATTATCTAATTTAATAACGTGAACTAATTTTCAAAGTTTCACATTTAATGGGAGTCCTGTCGTCTTTCTCCTCCGTCCCACCACCAGATTCTACTAGATTTCTACATGGATATTCTACATCTGATTGCTGACACACACACAAGGCTAAAAGAGAGGAAAGTGGGGATAAGGAAAAAATTAAATGCGTCAGCCGCATTTTAGGAGGAGGAGAAAAAAATTTTTCAGGATGCAATCGGCAGAATTTTCAACACTTGTGATGAAAGTTCTTTTAAGCTACTTTTTTTTCTTTTAAAAACTGACAACTCTCATACATACGAATGGCAGCATCTTTTGCACACAAAGTTCTATTTCAAGTGCAGTCAATCTAAAATATTTCCCAAATAAATAATTTGAGAATATCGAAATTAAGTAAATTATATTTCAATAAATGTCATTAAACATTCCATGACTCGTGATGTTCTTCCAAAATAAACGCCCCAATAAAATCTCATTTTCCATTCCGGAATTGATCCCAATAGTATTTAGATAAATCAATAATATTTCACAGTGAGACTTGTAAAGCATTGTACAAGGGGTCATATCGCTTTGACACGAGTGAAGGAGAAAACATGTCTAAATGTCTTTCTTTTAGTCTTCAAAAAAATACAAAAATGACTGAGTAGTATGAAATACATAATGTCATACACAGCTGATGGGATGAAGGAGCCTTGAAAGAGTCCAGATTCCCCCCTCCCCTTCCTGTTGTTCTAAACTCTACGTTAAGTTGTAGTTATACAACATGTTTCTCGCCCTTTGTTGCCTTTCAACGTTGTATATTTTATACAATATGGGCTAGATTTTGGTCGTCAGTTAGTGCAGACTGCAAAAAGATGAAGGGAGGGCTAAATAAGACGAAGAGAGAGAGAGAGAGAGCATGTGTGTATGTGTTGTTCTTATGAGACTATTATGGTAGGAGGAAGTGAGCGTCTATACGTGGTCCCACTCATACCTTCTCCACCCCGTAAAATTTCAATGGAAAAACTTTCCTTGCTTCTTCTCCTCATTTTCTTTCATTTTACTTTTTATTTAGATGCACATCTTCCGCCTCCCTCCTCCCTCCTCGTTCGTGTCTCTCTCTTATTGTTTTAATGCTTTTCTCCAGAGCAATCTAAACAAACAGCTTGAAAAGTTAGCTGACGGATGAAGAGACTGTAGTGGGAGGAAAAAGAAAGATACAATTCTTTTTATTTATGACAGATATTACATTTTTATGCTTACTTCCATTGGAGGGAGGGCAAAGGGGAGGGGAATATCCCATACTCGCCTCTATACAACAACAGACGACTAGGATGAAGGAAAAGTTTTCTCTCTATATATATAAACGAGAGAAAGCAGAGAAAGTACATCTTGCTCCAAAATGTTCTCTCCTTATTTTCCAATTGTATGACGAATAGAATGACAAATATTTCAAATCTTTTGGCATAATATTATGCCAATATGAGACCAAATCTTGTATTCTTTCAAACTAAAGTTTGGAGAACACACGTACGCACACACACAAAGAGAGAGAAATTTGCAATTTAAAAATTTTGCCGAAATTGCTTACATCCTCGCGACTCACCCCACCACATATACATATATTTGTTCCCCATTACCATCTCTCTAATTCTCAAACCCACATTATAAAGAAGTCTAAGCAATTTTCGAAGAAATGAGGGAAGGAGGAATTAGACGGAAAAAATGTACAACAAAAGTTTAGAAGGAATTAGGCGAGTAGTTGTCGATAATCAAAGCACTACATTGAACATGATGTACATATGATACACACACAGGCACCCCAAATAACATGGAAATATACTGATGGTGGGAAAAAATGGTATGAAAATTGAGATCAAAGATTTGTAAAATGTATAAAGCATCTAATTAGGACGACAGAAAGTTGGGACAGGGTGAAAGTAAAATGAGGTATTCATATACCATTCATGTATGTATAGCGTGAATGTGTTTTGTGGCTGGAATATTCAGTGTGTTCATCCAGTGAATTCTTTTTCCTAGCAAGGATTAACCATCAGTAGTTGCTCTCTTTCTGTGTACATATGTCTCATATCATTGTGCACACCGAGTCCTGAGGTTTACGTGTGGATATAGGAAGAGTATAAAGTTGAAAAGGCTCGAGCCTAATATCACTTACGAATTCGGGATAAATTTTCCTTCATGTTGTTAAGGATAAGCATCCATACTGTGATATGAAATATAGATAGGTGAATGGGAAATTATACACATGCACGTAAGTTTGTGGGTACATGTAGAAAATCCTAGGTATATTTATGTGGGGGAATAGAGAACCCTTTTCCTCCTTGTGGTTTGACTGTGAACAGACACACACGGCAAGAGGGAGGGAGAGACTTTGAAGTTGAATTGAATGCGTGAGAGAGAATGAAATGAAAAGCACTCAATTGATGCATAATGATCAACTCTTGTCATCATCGTCGTCGTCGACAACATCCTTCTCGTTCCTTCCTCATGTGGTTCAGTTTATAGCACAAAGAAAGGGGGTACACCGTTGAATAGAGAGGGAAAGTCTTCTTTACTCTACTACATTACATAATGCTACTAAAATACCGATGGGTAACTACCACGAAAACTACTCCCATCTCAAAATATAAGAACCAGGACGACATTTTACTCTGCGAGAGCTGAGTTGTCGATATGTATTCATATATGGCGACTTTCCAGGAGTTTCCAGTTTCTTGACCTTTTTCTTTGTGGTTAAAAATTACTTTGTAAAATAAGTATTTAAATGCTACAATTAAAATCATACTGGTAGTACATTGGAAATTTTGAAATGCATACAACATATTTTGACAGTATGACTGCGAAGCAGCTCCAATTCTGTGTAATATGTATCGCATATTTGTATGCATGTTTAGTATACGGACAAAATTTGTTGTACAAGTAGTAGTCAGTAGCAGTAGGTAAGAAGGGATGTGATAATATGCGGCATACCTGAGAAGTCGAAAAAAGAAAGCTAAGATGTTGATTCGAAAAACATGTACATCCACACTCACCTGCAGAAAGTATAAACACGGTCCATTATATACTAAAAAGAGGGGGCGGCAGTAAAAAGAAACCACGGAGCTTTCTAAATGAGTTGAAGCGACACAAACACACACACAAGAATCAAGAAGACGACGACGCCACCAGAGAAGAGACAGAAAGCAAAGCAACAAGCAACAAAAAAGGAAGAGAGAATCCTGAAGCGGAAGACGACGGCTGGAAAGACCAAAAAGAGACGACGGAGAAGAGATGAAGAAAAGGCAAGTCTTTTTTACCCTTGCTATGAATGTATTTTGGCTATTTTGACTGTATACTTGCTCACCTAATGATGCCATTACTTTAGACGGTTCCTTTTTTCCCCCAAGAAAAAGGACTATCTTTGTGAATGCCACGAAACTCTCTTACACACACATATATGCACACAGAAAATGTGAGTGTATATACACAATATGGACAAACAGCATATGTGTTGAGAGCATACCTTCACACACACACTCACTTCCGTATTAGTTTCACCAACCCGGGGAAAGGAGTCGAAGACTGCATTCTCCACAGACAGACTTTTCTATGATTACTCTTGTGTACTCATTACGTGGAGAAAGAGAGAGAGAAAGCTGTACAACAACACAACTACTTTCAACTACTACATTGTGCTCTTACTTTTTCACATAAAAGTCAGAAAATTCTTGAGCAGTTGTACATTATATTATGAGAGAGTTTGCACATGCTAAAGTATCATTTTTTGCACCAAAAACATGGAGTACTAACAACAACAACACCCACAATACAGATGAAGGGATGCCGGGATGCCGACGCCATTCTTGTGAAACGTCTCTTACTCTATTTCATCCTTTCCCTTATCTTGATGATGAGTTGACTTGCTCCTTTCTTGAAGAGAAACCCACACAATACAATATTTATACCTACATTTTATGTGTGGATGGATGATACAAATTCACAATTTACTTCGTAATTGAGCGAAAATCACGCACAATCTCTACCGTTATTATTACGATTTTTTTGACATTTCTACTTTTTTCGACAACAATATTAAAAAAGGATACTGCTACTACTTTACTGACTCCTTGTTTATAGAGCTATTGTGAGAAGAGGGGGAAAAACGATTTTTAGAAGCTAGTTGACAAGGAGGAGGAGCGAAAGGAGGATATATGTATGGTTGGAAAAGACTACAAATTGCCAAAAACCATGGACAGACCAATTTATTATGACGATCCCCAGCGAGTCACAAGAACAACGAGGGGAGAACAAAGATCAGATGTTGACTATGGGAAAATTACAATCAAGTGTGGGTTTTATTGTTCCTTTTTTCAAATGACTGTGCTGCTGCTCTACTACTACTCCGTCGTCGTCTGCTCTACACACATATTCCTTTTGTTCTCTCACTGTGAAATTTATAGGGCACGGAAGGGAATCATGTTTTAAATATGTCTGTGCAATAAAAATCCACCCACCAACCTCCTTTTACACTGTAAAATGTTCTTTGTAACTTTTAAAATCTTCTCTCTTTCTTTTCTTTCTTTATTCTTTATCAGTCTGGTCATAAATAGTAATAATAGTCGTACATAATATAAATATAGATTACATTTAGGATTTCCAATCAAAAATCTTGGAAACGAAAGCTCATATGAAGTTTATCTCACGGAAAAACAAGGCACGGCACGATGGAAGGATCAGGAGGGACTCACGAGCATGGATTCAAGTTACTCCACTCCTCTGTACTTACGTGTGGACTGTGGATGTCCTATAAAATTTGAGGATAGGCATAGTCCTTGAACTGTTTTATTGAGTCGAGAGAAAGTGAAGGGGTTGACTGAATTTTCGCTTTGTCAAAGTGCCTCATGGACACTGATTGAATGTCTATGTCTTCTTCCAGAGCAAACAAAGCCGCCTATTCAGTCAAAACAATAGTATTCCAATTATACTCACCAACAGAATTTTCCTCCTAAGTGTACTAATTAATTTGATCCCTAGTTATTCCAAGAAAGCTCCTCTCATACATTACAAACCAACTGAATATATACATATATTGCAAGTACAGGGACAAGATATAGAATTAAACACCATAGAAGAATATAATTAATATAATCTACATCAAACTGATTTCAATCGTTCCACTCAACCTGAACACTACTTGATCGTTTTAAGTGAGTAAGAAGCTAGAATACACATTCATCAACTCACCTCATTGCACAAATTTACAAGGTCTGCTCCAGAGTATCGGTTTGTCTGTTGAGCTATGTGACCCAGGTCAACATCATCCTGTAAAGGCATCTTTTCTGTTACTTTACGTAGGAGCTCCAAGCGGTCCGACTCGTCTGGTGGTGGCACAGGAATTAGACGATCTAGTCTACCAGGACGTAAAAGAGCAGAGTCTATAAGATCAGGACGATTTGTGGCTGCTACAGCTATCACCCGGAAACCAGTAAGAATCACACTGTCCTGTATATGTGAAGATGAAAACTAATAAATAAGAACGAATGTGAAATAAAAAACAATTCCAAGTAAAACTAAAGATAAAAGTAAATTAATTTGTAGAAAATTACATTAGCTGAACTACTAGTTGACAAAATAGGAGTATGTACACCAACACCATCCATTTCTGTTAAGAATGTAGACAGTATTGTCTCAGAAATACTCTTATTCCTTCCCGACTGCCTGGATCCAACAATAGCTTCTGTGAAGGTAGAAAAAGAAATTGTCATTTAGTTATACAAACTTTCTGAAAAAATTGTTATTGTGTAAGTTGAACAATTTGATTCAGTTTTGCCAAAAAGACAATAGCATTAGGAATCAACAAATTGATATCAAATTAATTAATTTGCTAAAAAAAAGAAAATGATTAGAATCTACATTCTTTTTTGGGTCGGCTTATATTTTATGGGAACCAATGTTGTCAATGCATATGATGTCAATGCACATGTTTGTTCATGGAGAAAAAGCAAAAGGTCCAAATTATTGTAAAATTAAATTAAAAATTTAAATTTTTGATTTAAGTTTAAATTTCTAACACATGCCACATGTGTTAGATTTCACATGGCGGTTTCTCAATCCGCATGTCGTGAATTTTTTATGACACCCGGAACAGCTGTGAGGTGTTTGGAGCCGCCAATGGGTCTTCATATGAAGACTCTTTGTGGCCCGGGAAGTTGAAACAGCCCCACATTTCCAACACCAACAGTCATAAGGAACATCTTCCGGTTTCACCAGTGGTGTGTCAATCCCATCGTCCACTTCAACTTCCGCACCTCTTTCCTGGGGTTCCCCTTGACCTCCATCACTTTCTTCTTGACATTTGTCGTAACGGTAACGTTCTTCTCTTCCCCCCCATGACGTCCTTCACAGTCCTCCATATGATCCCTCACTTTCGAGCCGCGAATCTTTCTCGGATTGGAAGATTTTCCTTCACCCCCTCTAGGCCGGTTGCTTTTTCTTACTTTCTCCTGGCTGTTTTCTTTCCTTTTGCTCCTTTTCCTTAACCTCTTTTTCCTTTCTATGCTCGCTGAAGTCTCCAAACGGGTTGGACAAGAATTCCAGTGTTTCCATACTTCGGAATTGGAGTTTGCGACAAAGTCACAAGCGCCACATTTGAAGTTTCTTTAAGAATAACATTAAATTACAATAAAATATTTTGTATATAAAATAAAATAAATTATTCGGAAAAAATAATGCCAATTTGAATACTCACCCTGTTTTAGACATAGTTGTAGAGGCAATGTCATTCGCAGTACAACAGTTGGAGTAACTTCCAATTACCCTACAAGGACTAAATCTATATTAATATATTGTTTGTACAATGACTCTGCCTCACTACATGTGTGAGTCACCCACCCTTAAACCCTATTATATGTGGCCTACGTGACCACTCATTGAATGGGCCCTGAGGCTACCTGGGGGCTTAAAAAAATCTTTAAAATAGCTATGAGAAATATAATGTTGACTTGGTTAGTGTCCACAACTTTTAGTCATCTCATGGCAGTCGACAGAGCACAAGCATTATTGAATTATTTACAAACAGGACGTCGCATGTCCTGTTTTGAGCTGGGACGTCTTATACCCGATGAGGAAACTGCCATTGAGTTTTCAATGTTGCTGGATGTGATTCCTCATCAGGTAGACTGTCCAAACTGTGGACAACACATGTCCCGCCTGCCAGAACCCGCCAGAAGCTTAGGATTCCGTTGGATTTGTTACCCTGTGAAAACTACGCGTCTCTCCGCTAGAGAACACCTTGTTTGAGAAGCAAAAACTCCCATTTGACAAGACTCTTATCATAATTCTCTGCTGGATCACTAGGATTGGTGTGACACGAGCTGTGGAGAAAGCTGACGTCGCGACCACTACAGCTGTTGATTTTTACAGCTTTTGCCGAGAAGTGTGCCAGATGGAAATGGAGCATGACAACAACAGAATCGGAGGAAACAATGACGTGGTCGAGGTAGGAACCAAAAAATCATATTTGAAATCGGACAATTTCGGGCAATTTGATTGAAATCTTTTTATTCAATTTTGAAAAAAATCACCCGGGGGTAAAACCATGTGGGGAATTTAGCTAGACTATTCCTGTGACATCCTACCCGGGTAGTATCTAGAGAACGTAACCTCGAATCTCACCCTCGAGGACGAGGCGAGGAATGAACGAGGAAATCCCCTCGACGAATTCACTTTGCACAGTTCTCTGTGTAGAA